>AWWV01009446.1:0-44257 GCA_001974805.1 Corchorus capsularis | reverse complement strand
ATACTGCAAGGAATTTGTATGATCCGGTATTGGGTGATTCGGGTAAACCAAAAGATAACGTCAGATGATGAACTGGAAAAAAGCTTGAAGCAGGAAAATCGTTGGGCACAATAAGAAAATGGGTTGAAATTAGTGTCTTTCACCATGATGGCGCAAGAGAAAAGCGCTCATGCTGCTTGGGAAAAATTGGCTGCATTGTATGAAAGGAAAAGCCCCATGAACAAGGCTTTTGGAGTCAGAAAGTTTTCCAATATGAAGTATAAAGAGGGACAATCAATGGCCGAGTACTTGAGTGACTACCAGGAGATGTTAAATCTGTTATTAACTATGAAGATTGATCTTGGTGAAGAAGTAAATGCTTTGTTTCTATTGGGTTCTATGCCGGAGAGTTGGGATACGTTAGTTGTCACGGTCACTAACTCTGCTCCAGACAAGAAAGTAACTATGGAGATGGCAAAGGATGCTTTGTTGAATGAAGAAGCAAGGAGAACCAATAGAGAATCTGGGTCTAGTCAAGCACTTGTCACAGAGAACATGGGGAGATCCAGGGAAAAAGGTCAAGGCTTCAGGGGTCGGAGTAAGTCCAAGAACCGATCCAAGTCTAGGGATTCAGTGAAGTGTTATCACTGTGGTAAAGCTGGTCACTTCAAGCGAAACTGCAAGCTCTTGAAGCAAGAGCGGAAAGATGGAAAAAGCAAGAAGAATTCAGAGGAAGAAAGCAATGTGACTGTAGTTGTTTCTGATGAGGAGACAGTGTCATTGATTTGTGGACATGGTGATTGTAACCATGTAGCTGATCCTTCTATTGAGTGGATTGTTGACACAGGCGCGGCATATCATTGTGTTCCCAAGAGGGAGTTGTTTACAACTTACAAAGCAGGAGACTTTGGTGAAACCAGGATGGGAAACAAGAGTGTGTCGCAGATTGTGGGGATTGGTGACATTGTTGTTCAGTCTAGTACTGGTTGCACATTGACTTTGAAGGATGTGAGACACATTCCGGATTTGAGAATGAACTTGCTTGCAATTAATGTCCTCGATAAGGAAGGATATGAGAGTCGGCAAAAGGATGGGCAGTGGAAGCTTTTTGATGGGTCTTTACTTGTTGCAAAGGGAAGCTTATGTTGCACTATGTACAAGACATGGTTGAAACATTGTGGCAACAATGTTAATGCAGTGGAGGATGATGCTTCATCAAATTTGTGGTATAATAGGCTGGCACACTTGAGTGAGAAAGGGTTGCTTCTTTTGGCGAGACAGTCCCTCATTCCTATACCCTCGGCCAAAAGTAAAGGTTTGACTGTTAACTCTTGTGATCATTGTTTATTTGGTAAGCATCGTAGAGTTTCTTTCCGTATACCTGCTACTAGGAAAGAAAATAAATTGGAATTGATTCATTCTGATGTTTGTGGTCCCATGGAGGTGGAGTCTTTAGGTGGTAATAGATACTTTGTTACTTTTATTGATGATGCTTCACGAAGAACTTGGGTGTTTTGTGTGAGATACAAAAGCCAGGTACTACAGGTGTTTCAGAAATTTCATGCCATGGTTGAAAGGGAAACTGGGTTACCCTTGAAGTGTATTCGGACAGATAATGGTGGTGAGTACACATCTAATGACTTTGCTGCATATTGTTCAAAGCATGGGATTAGGCATGAATTGACAGAATCTGGAACACCTCAACATAATGGTGTAGCTGAAAGGATGAACTGACCATTGTGGAGAGAGTGAGATGCATGCTAAGGATGGCTAAATTGCCTAAGGCATTCTGTGGTGAAGCAATCAAAGTTGCTTGCTACCTTATCAACAGATCTCCATCAGCTCCATTAGGCTTTGACATACCGGAGAAAGTATGGTCAGGTAAAGATCCTTCATATGCTCATTTGAAGGTATTTGGATGCAAGGCTTTCTTGCATGTGCCTAAGGAACAAAGGTCAAAACTTGATAGTAAAGCCACTCCTTATATTTTTGTTGGCTATGGTGGTGAGGAGTTTGGTTATAGGTTTTGGGATCCAGAAAAGAAAAAGATTGTTAGAAGCAGGGATGTTGTGCTTTCATGAACATGAGACCATAGCGGATTTTGAGAAGAAGGAAAAGACTTCTCGGGTTGTTCATGATGATGATGATTTGACACCGACAACAGTTCCACCAAGGAGAGCCACAGATGGTGGAGATGAACAAGGTACAGAACTTGGAACAGATGAGCCAGCTATAGATAATGATGAGTTGGATGGTGATGATGACATTGCACAGCCAGATGCCGTGGGTATTGAGCAGGGGGAGCAACCACCCCTTCCTGAGAACAATGAGCCTCAGCTTCGGAGATCGGCCAGGGGGCATATTCCATCCACCAAGTATCCTAGTTCTGAGTTTCTTTTGCTTACTGATGATGGGGAGCCAGAGAGCTTCCGTGATGTGCAGTCTACTTCAGATAAGCAGCATTGGTTGGAAGCAATGCAAGAAGAAATGGATTCTTTGCAGAAAAATGGCACTTATGAGTTAGTGGAGCTTCCAAAAGGTAAAAGGCCACTTAAAAACAAGTGGGTTTTCAAGTTGAAGAAAGATGGTAACAAGCTAGTGAGGTACAAAGCTCGTTTGGTGGTTAAGGGCTTCGCACAGAAAGCAGGTTGACTTTGATGAGATTTTCTCTCCAGTCATGAAAATGAGTTCCATTCGAGTTGTACTTGGTCTAGCTGCGAGTTTGAACCTTGAGATTGAACAACTTGATGTTAAGACTGCATTCTTGCATGGTGATTTGCAAGAAGAAATCTACATGGACCAACCAGAGGGTTTTGAGGTTAAGGGGAAGGAACACATGGTTTGCAGGTTGAAGAAGAGCTTGTATGGCTTAAAACAAGCTCCAAGGCAGTGGTACAAGAAGTTTGATTCTTTTATGGTGAGTCATCTCTTTACGAGAACTGCAGCAGATCCTTGTGTTTATTTTAGATCATTTGGTAATGATTTCATTATTCTCTTGCTCTATGTTGATGATATGTTGATTGTTGGGAAAGATGTTGAATTAATTAGCAAGTTGAAAGATGATTTGTCTAGGTCTTTTGATATGAAAGATTTAGGTCCAGCTAAGCAGATTTTGGGTATGGATATTATCCGAGACAGGAAAGCTGGAAAGTTGTGGTTATCACAGGAAAAGTATGTTGAACGAATACTGAAGAGATTCAACATGCAGGATGCTAAGTCAGTTAGCACACCACTTGCTAATCATTTCAAGTTAACCAAGAAATCTTGTCCTGTGAGTGAGAAAGAGAAAGATGAGATGTCGGTTATTCCCTATTCCTCTACAGTAGGTTCATTGATGTATCTCATGGTTTGTACACGACCTGACATAGCTCATGCAGTTGGTGTAGTGAGCAGGTTTCTTTCCGATCCAGGAAAGGTTCACTGGCAAGCGATGAAGTGGATCTTTAGATACTTGAGAGGTACTACGAATATGTGTTTGAGTTTTGGGACTTCACAGACAGTTCTTGAAGGGTTTACTGATGCAGACATGGCGGGTGATCTTGATAGTAGGAAATCTACTTCAGGTTACATTTTTACTTTTGCGGGGGGAGCTGTTTCTTGGCAGTCTAAGTTGCAGAAGTGTGTTGCCTTGTCTACTATGGAGGCTGAATATATTGCAGCGACTGAAGCAGGTAAAGAAATGCTTTGGATGAAAAGATTTCTTCATGAATTGGGTTTGAGTCAGAAAGAGTATGTGGTATTTTGTGATAGCCAGAGTGCTTTGGATTTGAGTAAGAATACCATGTACCATGCTAGGACAAAGCACATTGATGTTAGGTACCATTGGTTGCGTATGGCAACGGAAGATAAAGAATTACAGTTGAAGAAGATTCACACCGATAAGAATGTCGCGGACATGTTAACCAAAGCGGTTCCCAGGGAGAAACTTGAGTTGTGCAGCAACTTGGCCGGGATAGACACCTTGGCCAAGGCAAACTTCAAGTAAAGTAGGTTGTGTGGCACGTCTCCTCCGAATGGGGTTGGAGGGGGAGATTGTTGGGCTTGTAGCCCATTGGGTCCAACCCATTCCATTGGGCTTACATAAGTCTTATGGGTTTAATGAATATTTAATGGCCAAGATTTGTTTGCTAGCCTAAGATCTATGGCTAGGATTAAAACCTATTTGAATAAGGGTTTGGTTTATCCGTTAATCGACTTTCACCAAATATATATAGTGAAATTTGGATTTGGTCAGAAGGTGGTGGAATCAATTTGTGAATTGAGAGCAGCGGCGGTAATTGAGCAATTAAAAGCTTGTGAGCGGTGCGGGTCTTGCGATTTGGCAAGTGGGCAAGCGGCATCGATAACTAGCAAGAAGCTTGCTAGTAAGTCTAAGAAAAATTATATTTTTCTTGTTCTTGCTCCATAGAGAGTGCAAGGGAGAGAAATAAGTGGGCAACAAATTGGGTTTTTTTGGGGTTGATTTCTTGGTGATCCAAAGAGGTAATCCTTGTTATTTAGTTCCAATTTGTTGGTGCTTAGGCTTTGGGCAAGTAGTTTAGGCTTGAACTATTGTAATTGCTTATTTCTCATAGTGGATTATTATCCGGTTTTGTCCCGTGGTTTTTCCCTTTACTCTAAAGGGTTTTCCACGTAAATTTGGTGTTCTTTATTTTTCTTTAATTGTTGCCAGTTTGGATTTCTGCTTGCTTGGTTGAGATATATCTGTTTGGTGGATTGGTTAATTATTTTAACTGCTTTGGATTATTGGTTTGGATATTGTTGTTGGTTTGTTGTCTGTGGGATTGGTATTTGTTTGCTTCCGCACGTGCATATAATTGCAGGACCTTCCCAACAGGTAATCATTTTCTTTTTGGTGCCAAGGAAGAAATCTGTGCGTCAAATCAATCACTTGATCATCGTTGATCAAAGTTTTTTGTTTGGAAGAACAAGCGACAACGAAGGGTTGATGGACGTGATAGCGAGACATCAACATGATTCACGACAGGCGTTTTGGATTTCCAAGGAAGATCCAGTTTTTCAGGTGCAAAATTTAATCGATTACGGAGTTTTATCGAAATTTGATGTAATTTCTAAAATTATTGTAAAATCAGTTATTTTGTACTTTCATCTTATAGGAATGAAAGTTAGTTATTTTTCCTTAAAAAAAATATATTTATCCTGCTTTTGAACCACAAAACTCATTAAATATGATAGTTGACGAGACTAAACTATACCAATTAAATGTAAGGCAATTTGATAAAGTAAAGTAACTTTTGTATAAAATTTAACAAAATAACTAGAATGAATAAATTAGTTAAATTGTACAATTAAAATGTAACATATAAGTGAGTAATTAATAATGAAAAAGTATAAGTCTTGTCTTGCTTCAAACAGCGTGGATATTTATTGAAATCTATTTGGTGGATTACCATAAGCTTGGGATATTCATGGATTTGTGGAATAATTGATCACTTCATTGATTTTTGTCATGCATTGACCTGGAAATTACGTGCAGTGACCGAATTCCTATGAAGGATATTCATGGGGCCTAGCTAATATCCCCACATGACTTTGGCAACTTATAAGTTTTTCCAGAAGTGTCAAATACTAAAAATTAACAAGTACGTCTGGTATTGCTTGACTTGACTTCGTGTGCAAATACTCAAAATCAACAAGTACGTCTGGTATTGCTTGACTTACAATTGTGAGTAAAGTGTGGCCACCTTTTAAATGACTTTTTAAGAGTGTTGAGAGCCATTAGATGATATATATAGGTAGATAGATGATATTAATTCAAACATTGGAACACACAAGATGTCATATTACCGTATATTTTCCTCTAATAAGTCACAAATTAAATGAAGAGTACGTTGCTTGCCTCACCTAATTCTTCGGTCTAATATCCTGCATGACGTGACAATGGAAAAAATTATCATAATTTCTAAAAGGTTATTCAATAATATTCTAAAATCAAGGGATTCACCCTGCAAACTCTTCTTATTTGTAACTATAAGGACTAAGCATGAAATTAATTAGTTACCTTAATTATTAGGCAGGATAACCGATGGTAAAATTAGACGGGACAAAAAGTATTTTCCTTAAAATTATAAATCGAATAAAATTTTTGTAAATTGTCAACAATCACCTAATGTTCATATATAAAACACTAGACTTTTTTTGCTACGAATAAATCACTAGACTTTTAATTTCGATGATTAGGCCTCAAATACCAAATCCCGCAAGCCAAGCTTTTGAATTTATCTAATAAAAATAAATGTAATATATGTTAGCTAGGCGGGAAAAATATACCCAGAGTTTCAAAAGTTCTACTCGCATGTTATTTTGAAGCTTACTAATTATATATTTATTAAGTACTATAGTAGTGCCATTTGCCAAAATTATACCACTACTGCTACAAATTAAGCTTGACTTCAACATCACGTCATAACCAAGATAACAAAGCTCGAAGTTGGTGGAAATGACTTTGCCATAGGCCTGGAAATTACATATGCAGTCAGCTAGTCACCGTATCGCAATTAAGGAAACTCAATGGGGTTTAATGTCACCATATATATTGGAAAAGTTCAGCTTTCTAAGTGTTAAATGGAAGATAGTCATGATTTCTATGAAATTTAATCGACTCAGTAAGTCAAGTGGCCGGACGGAAATCCCTTGCCTCTATTTGTGTGCCCCATTCTATATATGTTGCATTCACCAAATTATGCTACATGTCCATGGTATTAATTATGTTTTGTTTGTTTTCAAGTTTTTACAAATAACATTAACATAGAAAAACAAAATGAAAATCCCACTTAAACACAATATTTAACCCCAAATTAAAAATAAATATTTATGTAAAAGGTTAGTATATACTAAATATATATTATTCCCTCCATCCTATATTATATGTCCTTGGAACTTTTTTTGTACCAAATTATAATCTGTCCCATTTTGATAATCAAGACACTTTTTACTAATTTTTACCCCTATTGAATGTGGAAAGAGAAACACATGTTAAGTAAAGTTGGGGGTAGTATTGTGTAAAGTATGGTAAAGGTCTTATAAAATTTTGTGTTCCAACCAACTTTCTTAATATTGTGCTATAGTGATCAAAATGGACAGATAATATGAGACGGAGGGAGTAATATATTCCTTATAAATTTCACCAAAAAAATATATTCCCTATAAAGATTTAAAATGAATATATATAATTTAATTTATAGTAGCCAAATAGAGAATAACATTAAGAACTGAAAAAGAACATCCTTTGGTGTGAAATGGAATAGGGGATTTTTATTGCAAGAGAATTTTTTAAGTATAGAAATGTGGTTAGTATACCAGGTTAAATGAAAACCACAAATCCCGGAGATTTTTTCAGTATAAAAATGTGGTCGCTATTTAGCTTTCATGTATTTAAAAAAGAAGAAGAAAACCGCAAACCCCGGAGTATATATATATATAATGTTATATATATTTCAAAACTACAGTTCTTGTGAGTATTAATTCGCGCCATTTGCCAAAACTATTCAAGACTAATTACTTTTATTGGCTCAAACTATCACCTATAACTGCTTGATGGGGTTAGCGGGGATGCACTTAAAAGAGTCCTGGGCGCTTGCTTTTGTTGTGAGTCTCCTTTTGAGCTTTAATTTACATGGAAATGGCAGAGCAGAACACTCTTTACTTGACTCCAAAACGACGACGAAGATAGCTGGTAATTACTATAACAAAAATTGCAAATGTCTTTGGTTTCTTTTTGCCTGAAACATACCAGTGCAGTAAAGCTGTTTATTTATTTGGTTTTTGCAATCTTCCGCAGGTGGTGGGAATGTTACGGATCAACAAGCTTTGGTGGAGTTGAAAGCTAAGATCACTAGTGATCCGCTTGGGGTGATGAAGTGGTGGAACAATTCAGTCCATTTTTGCGAGTGGCCTGGCATCACTTGCGGTCGCCGACATCGGAGAGTGGTCGGGCTGGATCTGCAATCCTGCAAACTTACGGGTCCTATATCACCATATGTTGGGAATTTGAGCTTTCTTAGAGTGCTCAATCTTCAAAACAACAGCTTCACCCACCAAATCCCTCAAGAGGTTGGCCGTTTGCATAGATTGCGAGAGTTGATACTTCGGAACAACTCCATAGGTGGTGAAATTCCTTCAAATATATCTGCTTGCACTCAGCTTACAAAGTTTGACGTCCGTAGAAACCAGCTAATCGGAGAAGTTCCTTTTATTCTCAGCAGCTTGTCAAACCTCAAAATGCTCCTTTTAGAGGATAACAAGCTACGAGGGAGTATCCCTCAATCATTTGGGAACCTAACATCTTTGAACCAACTTTCTGTCCTTGGGAACAGATTGAGTGGCCCTATTCCTGAAACTCTTGGCCAACTTGCAAGTCTTATAGACTTTTCCGTGGGAGAAAATCAACTTTCTGGTATTCTTCCTTCATCACTTTTCAATCTCTCCAATCTTAAAACTTTCGGCATTGCCACGAACCAAATTCAAGGAAGTCTTCCTTGGGACCTAGGATTCACAATGCCATCACTTGAAGTTCTGGGTGTTAGTGACAACCAACTCACAGGGATGTTTCCTCCTTCTATATCCAATGCCACCAATCTCCAATATTTTGAAGCTGTGCTAAACAATTTTACTGGAAACTTACCTTCCTTCGAGAAGCTGGAAAAGTTACAGTGGTTAGATATTCCTGCAAACAATCTTGGAAATAGGAGAGACGGTGACTTGAACTTTCTTTGCACCTTGACCAATGCCACTGGCCTACAAATGTTGAGTTTGAGCGGGAACAGATTTGGAGGGGTCATTCCTGAGTGCATAAGTAATTTGTCTGTCAATGTTCGTGCTTTCCTTATAGATCGTAATGAAATATGGGGAGAAATTCCAGCTGGAGTTGGAAATCTCATCAATTTGGAGCTTCTATCAGCAAGTTTCAACCAAATATCAGGTCACATTCCCCCTACTATTGGAATGCTCCATAATTTACAAGAATTTTATATCGACGTTAATGCACTCTTTGGCACTATTCCACCGTCTTTTGGAAATTTAAAGAAGTTGACTCAGCTTTATTTAAGTAACAACAATCTTCAGGGCAACATTCCTCTAAATCTGAGTAAGTGCCAGAATTTGGTTGCCTTGGAGCTTTCTAATAACAACCTTAGTGGTCCAATACCTCCAGAATTACTTGGTCTCTCATCCTTGTCCATTTTTCTAGACATATCTTTCAATCAATTGACTGGTGGTCTTCCCATTGAAGTAGGAAATTTGAAAAACCTTGGTGAATTAGATGTTGACCACAACATGTTATCAGGTGTACTTCCAGACAGTCTGGGTAGTTGTATAATGTTGGAGCAACTAACCCTGGGAAACAATTTCCTCAAAGGGTCTATTCCTGATTCCTTAAGATCATTAAGAGGCCTAATATTTTTAGATCTTTCTCATAACAATCTCTCAGGTGAAATTCCAGAATTTTTTATGACCTTTAAGTCATTAGAATATTTGAATCTTTCTTACAATGATTTTGATGGTCCAATACCAACTGAGGAAGTTTTTAAGAATGCAAGTGCAACTTTCCTCCAAGGAAACAATAAACTTTGTGGAGGCATACCTGAGTTCCAGTTACCAACATGTAAAGTGAAGAAGTCTAGAGTTAGAACTAGTTTGCGTAAAAGAATAGCTATTGCTATTGTTTGTGCACTGCTGGGAATAACTTTGTTGTTGCTCTTGTTCATTCGCTTCATTCTTAGAAAGAAAAGAAAGCAGCCTACTACACCAAGCAATATGGAAGCTTCACTCTTGCAGTTGTCTTACCAAAACATCTTAAAGGCTACCGATGGATTCTCAACCACAAATTTGGTAGGCTCAGGTAGCTTTGGATCTGTTTTTAAAGGAATTCTTGAAGAAACGGGGGCTATTGTTGCTGTCAAGGTGCTTAATCTCTTGAGCCACAAAGCATCCAGGAGTTTCATATCCGAATGTGAGGCCTTGAGGAATGTTAGACATCGAAATCTTGTCAAGCTCTTAACTGCCTGCTCGAGTATTGACTATCAGGGCAATGATTTCAAGGCTCTTGTTTATGAGTTCATGGTCCATGGAAGCCTAGATGATTGGCTACACCCATCTGTTGGCATCAATGAGGCAGAGGAGGCACCGAAGAAGTTAGACTTTTCTCAAAGATTGAATGTGGCTATTGATGTTGCTTGTGCATTGGAGTATCTTCATCATCATTGTGAAACATCAATTGTTCATTGTGACCTGAAACCGAGCAATATTCTTCTTGATGATGAAATGGTTGGCCATGTAGGTGACTTTGGATTAGCAAAAATCATGGCAGAAGACATGCAAAATTTCTCCACAAGCCTATCAAGCTCCTTAAGAGGAACTGTTGGTTATGTTGCACCAGGTAAACTTCTACTTCTGAAATTTTTTTTTCTAACAAAATGTTCTCAACTAATTGATCTTATATACTCTTTAAACATGATTGCAAATGCGTAATGAACTAAAATTGCAGAATATGGCTTGGGAAACAAGGTATCCTCCTCTATTGATGTCTATAGCTATGGCACCCTTTTGTTGGAGATGTTAACTGGAAAGAGACCTACTGATGAAATGTTTAAAGAGGATTTGGACATCCACAACTATGTTAAGCTAGCTTTGCCTGAAAGAGTGGTTGAGGTTACAGATCCCATTCTTCTTCAAGAAATAAGGAGAGGAGAAACAGGTGCAAATAATACTAGAAACCACAAAAGCAACCAAAGAGAGCAAAGATTTCTTGACTGTTTGATTTCGGTATTCAACATTGGAGTTACTTGTTCTGCCAAATTGCCTAGCGAGCGAATGAACATGACTACTGTTGCAGCTGAGCTCTGTTCTATCAGGGAGAAGCTTCTTCCAACTCGACGCCATTGAAAGGCAAAATCATCATTTCCAGAATTTGGACGCAGCTTGTTTCTTCCTTGTTGGTTGTGGAATAAAATAGCCTTTCTCAGGCTTGTTATTATCATATTAATAATTCTCCTAGACTCCTTCACTATAATTTTCTACCTGCTTGACCAGCTTTATTAATTTTGATTTTTTTTTATCATTTCTTTCCTTGCTTTCTCGTTTGATCCAATGTTAAAGTTTGATTCAATTTAATAATGTTACGTGTAGATTCAATGTAATTCACTTCACTGTCTGCAATTTTCTTGTCATGGTTATGCTTACAGACAAAAAGACTGCATTTATAATAGATACTTGCGATAACTAATACTAATTAGTGAATGAAAATCCTCTACGCCCATTTTTGGTGTTGATCCACCAAATAATGACATGTGTCCCTTTTCAGTTTTTAATGTTATTCCTTATTTGCCTAGTTAAATTAAATTTTATATTTTCATTCTAAAACCCTATGGAATGTATTAAAATTTAGGATTAACCCTTGTATGTAATTATTTGTTGTTAATTTGGGGCTAAACCGGGTTTTAATTGAGATTTTTACTATTTGTTAAAACTAAAAAACAAACAAGATATAATACTAATGACACGTGGCGTAATTTGGTGGCTGGGGCACAATGGGGCACCAACAATGGGGCAAAGGATCTTTTACCCACCTAGTGTCTAGAGTTTTGTTTTGACTAATTCGGATTCGACCTGGGTCACGCAACTAGGTTTGGTGGGTGAATTTTATTAAATCATAATTTTTTTTATCCCATCCGGTATCCAGGACTTTGCCATGACTAATCCGAATTCGACCCGCACCGCACACTTGATTACGGTGGGTGAGTCTCCTAATTGGGACAGCTATACAAGTACATTATAATATATATTCAAACCCAAAAAAGCCTAATAAATTAGTTTAATGAAACCCAATGGGCCCAAAATTTTTGCCCAGTCAAACCGAATAATATTTCACAAGAATTGCCCATTGAATCCAATCTATATCTATACGTAAGAAAAGTTAATTCGCAACAGAAAACAATGACTTCAAACTTCCATTGATTTCTTATTTCCAAAACCTTCCAACATTAAGGTTAAGAAAAGTTTATTGCTTCAGGCTGTCACATAATCAAAAGAGTCCAACACAAACAATCTATTCGTTGATTTTTAGTCTTTAACTGCTTTCTTTATGTGATTTACAGAATTTTGGCAAGAACCTTGTGTTATCAATGAAAAATAGTGATTTATTTATGATTTATGTAACTATAAACCAACACCAAGGAAAAGATATGGCTGAGCCAGTATATTGTCTTATTCATGTCATGACTCTTTGAATCGTTACCCTTTGTTTCTACCGTCTCTTGTTCATGAATGCATGGTTTAATAGACATCTTGGTCATTGAACTTGAAAAGAAAAGGGGGTTGCTAAATACCGCCCCCTTTTTTCTATTCATCGTCCCATTTTTTACACTTTTGCCCTTTGCTTCATTTTCTAAAATTTCAAATCCTCTGAAAGGTTGAAGTTATCACAAACGTAGAATAACCCGAGAACTCCGGAAATGGACGATAACATGCCATATTTGATGATGATGTAAGAAAAATTGTAATTTTTCAAGAAAATTGGGTTTAGGGTCGATGCCGCCCCAGGAGGGCGGCCTGACCGCAGTAGTGCCGCCCTAGGCATAAGTAATTTTGGTCAAAATTAACATAAAAAATTGTTTTTTTATAAATATATAAAAAAAAGGCACGTGCCGCCCCAGGGGGCGGCTTACCATGGCTCAAGCCGTCCTCCTGGGGCAGGTCATCAGCCTTAAATTTCCTAAAAATTTGCATTTTTCTTAAATCGTCATCAAAATACGGCACGTTATCGTCCATTTTTCTTAAATCGTCATCAAAATACAGCACGTTAACGCTATTCTACGTTCGTAATAGTTTCAAGATTTCAGAGGATTTAAAATATTAAAAAATGAAGCAAAGGGCAAAAGTGTAAAAAGTGGGACGGTGAATAGCAAAAAGGAGGCGGTATTTAGTAATTCAGAAAGAAAGAAAAGGGGAAAAAAAGATAAAATAGCCCTTAAATTTCCAAAATTGGCAATTTCATGCCTAAACTTGTGGAAAAAGAGACGAATTACCTATTTGGATGAAAAATGATTAAATTTCATTAATAATTGGATTGAAATTAATCATTTTTAACCGGAATTAGTATGACTCCGATAGATTTCATCCAAGTCCCGTCCAATTATTAACAAAATCTTAAACGATTTTCATCTAAAAGGACTAATTTTGTAATTTTTTTACAGATTCAAACGTGCAATTGGCACAAATTTAGGGAGCAAAATATCTATTAAGTCATTCATGAATTGGTACAAGGGGCGATTTTTTTTTTTTTTGAAGATATACTAGATTAATTGGTACTAGATTATTTTGGACTCTTTTTATGATCATATATACATAGATTAAATCGATCTTTAACAACAATAAAAAAACAAACAAACAAAACAAAGCAAAACAAAAAACAAAAAACAATTATTTCTTTAAATTCTAGTTTGTGGAATCATGAGCTAACCGGTGGCAAATATATATATAATAGTAATTAATCTTAGCTAGTTTATTCAACTTATAAGGCTTTGCTTGATGGGGTTAGGGAGAATGCATTTAGAGGCGTCTTGGGCGCTTGCTTTTGTTGTGACTCTTCTCTTGAGCTTTAATTCTCAGAGACCTAAATTACTAGTTTCAGCAACTCGAGGTTGGTATGATCAGTTCAAGACGACCAAGAGATCCAACAATGATGGTCGGAATTACACAATTAGTACTAATTTTTGCCAATTGCCTGGTTTTGCTTGTGGTCACGGCCAAGATCAAAGAGTGATGACCAAATTATCATACACGGGAACTATCTCCTCAAGCAAAGGTAAAAGAATTTTATGTGAATTTCTAGTTTGACTAATGAAATTAGGCAGGCTTTCGGAAACACACATTATACTATCTTTCTTCTATATTTTAATGTTGCAACATCTTTCTCCTGCTTTAAATGCAAGATCCTCTTACAAACTACAAGAAAAATGCAGCATAGCCACTAAAATTAGTGACGAAAACAAAATACGTACCCACTGATACTTTTCTGCGACAGAAATATCCGCTAATAATTTTTTTCCCACTAACTTAATGTCACGGAAATTTATTCCTGGTGGCTATATTTTGGTGGCTATACATTTTTCTTGTAGTGCACGCAGCCTCAACGGGTAGCGGAAATGACACAGATTACCAAGCTTTGATGGAGTTCAAGGCCAAAATAAATAATCAGCATGGAGTTATGACTTGGTGGAACAATACCATTCATTTCTGCAAATGGTATGGTGTTACATGCAATTATCGGCAAAGAGTGACGAAGTTAGAATTGAGATCACTACAACTCACCGGAGCTCTATCACCATATATTGGAAATTTGAGCTTTCTAACAATTTTAAATCTTGAAAACAACAGTTTTAGTCATGCTATCCCTCAAGAAATCGGGCGTTTGCATATGCTTCGTGAACTAAGATTGAACAACAATTCTTTTGTTGATCAACTTCCTTTGAATATATCCCATTGTTCAAAGCTTGAAGTGCTTCATGTCGGGGTCAACCTGCTAGGAGGAGAAATTCCAGGCGTGCTTGGCCAATTGTCACACCTAAAAGGATTAAATTTATATAGGAACAATTTCATTGGGAGTATTCCGCCTTCATTAGGGAACTTGTCAGCTCTCAAGGCCATTGCTTTGGATCAAAATAGATTGAGTGGGGGTATACCTGAAACTCTCGGGCAATTGAAGAATCTTAAATATTTCTCTTTGGCAATGAATGGGATTTCAGGTATCATTCCGGCCTCAATTTTCAATCTTTCATATATTAGAATCCTTTATATTGCCCATAATTACCTTCATGGTAACCTTCCCTCAGACATAGGAATCACTATGCCACATCTTAAAGTCCTCTCAATTGGTAATAATCAATTCACTGGGTCAATTCCTGTCTCAATATCCAATGCCTCAAATCTCTTTGCGCTTGAGACTCAAAATAACTCATTCATTGGAACCTTGCCTTCATTTGAAAAATTAAATAAACTATCAAGATTGTCCCTATATTTGAACCATTTAGGAAGTGGTAGAGCAATTGGTGACATGAACTTTCTTTGCTCTTTAACCAATTTTACTTCACTACAACATGTGGAAATTGGAAATAATAACTTCGGAGGACCATTGCCAGAGTGCATCAGCAATCTTTCCATTGTTTCCATATTGAATATTCAAAATAATGAGATATTTGGAAGAATTCCAGATGGGATTGAAAATCTTATAAACTTGGAGGTGATAGCAGCATCAAGCAATCAGTTGTCAAGTACTATTCCTAATGGTGTTGGGAGACTTCAAAAGCTGAAGATGTTTTATGCAGCCGATAATTCTCTCTCTGGGACTATCCCTACTTCTTTTGGGAATTTGACCATGTTAATTACCTTAGCTTTACGTCGAAACAATCTTCAGGGCAACATTCCCTCCGAGCTAGGTAAGTGTGAAAATTTGGTTGAATTAAGTCTTGCTAGTAACAATCTTACTGGTTCTATACCCGCGGAAGTAATTGGACTCTCATCATTGTCCACTATTCTAGACTTATCTTTGAACCATTTAACTGGTGTGATTCCCATTGAAGTTGAAAATTTGAGAAATCTAGTTGTGTTGGATGTTTCTTCAAATAATTTATCAGGTATGCTTCCAAACAATCTTGGTAGCTGTGTCATGCTGGAGAAACTATACTTATGGGGCAATTTCTTTGAAGGACCCATTCCTTCGTCTTGGAGTTCTTTGAGAGGACTTGAAGAATTAGACATCTCTAGAAACAATATCACTGGTGAAATTCCATATTTTCTTGTGAGGTTTGAATTTTTACAATATTTAAATCTCTCTTTCAATGATTTAGAGGGTGCTCTACCAACTGAAGGAGTGTTTAAGAATGCAAGTGCTACATTCATCCAGGGAAACAATAAGCTTTGTGGAGGTGCCCCTATTTTTCACTTGCCAAAGTGTCACTTGAAATCATCCATCAATACTCTTAAACTAAAACTTGCAATTACTTTTGCAATTTTAGGAGTGACTTTGGTATTCTTCTTCTTTCTTCTCCTCTTGTGCTTTAGAAAGAAAAAGGGGCAGCCAATAGAAGCTACTTGTGAAGAAATATCTCTTTTAAAGTTATCGTATCAGAGCATCCTAAAGGCTACCAATGGGTTCTCTTCAGAAAATTTGGTTGGTTCAGGCAGTTTCAGTTCTGTATATAAAGGTATTATTGTGGAGAGTGGAATTGTCATTGCTGTTAAGGTGCTTAATCTTCTAAATCATGGAGCTTCCAAGAGTTTCATGATTGAATGTGAGGCTTTGAAGAAAATCAGACATCGGAATCTTGTCAAGATATTAACAGCAATATCAGGTTTGGACTATCAAGGAAATGATTTTAAAGCATTGGTTTATGAGTTCATGGAAAAGGGAAGCTTGGAGGATTGGCTGCATCCATCTGTTGGCATGGAACACTTGACACTAATCCAGAGAGTAAATATAGCTGCAGATGTCGCGAGTGCATTTGAGTATCTCCATCATCAGTGTGAGACACCAATCATTCATTGTGACCTCAAGCCAAGCAACATTCTACTCGATGATGAAATGGTTGCCCATGTTGGAGATTTCGGCTTAGCTAAATTCCTTGCAACAGAAACGCCAAATAATATGGTTAACCAATTAAGCTCCATTGGATTCAGAGGAACTATTGGATATACTCCAGCAGGTAAAAACATTTTATTGCTTTATCAATTTATTTATTTTATAAATTTTCGAGTATTCATTATGGAAAATAGTTTTTGTCGGTCTGATTTTACCGTCTGTTATCCCGCCTAATAATTAAGACAAGAATTTGATTTCAAGTTTAGTCCTAGTTACAAATAAGGAGAGTTAATTTACATGGTTTATCCTTGATTTTAGGATCTAATTGAATATGATTTTAAAAATTATAGTTCTTTTTCCAAAGACAGGATAGTAAAATTAGGCGGGACAAGTAGCATTATTCATTTGTTATATTATTAATTAATAATTTATGATGGATTAACCGCAGAATATGGCTTGGGGTGTGAGGTGTCGACAAAGGGGGATGTGTATAGTTATGGCATCCTCTTGCTAGAGATGTTTACAGGGAAGAGGCCAACTGATGAACCATTTAAAGAGGGTCTAAGTCTCCACAACTTTGTTAAGGCAGGATTGCCAGAACAATTGGATGAAATTATAGATCCCATTCTTCTTATTGGAAAAGAGAGACTTGACAAGCGGAATTTACAATACTTGAATTCAATATTTGAAATTGGACTCACTTGTTCGGCTGAATCTCCAAATGAACGAATGGAAATGAGTGTTGTTGCTGCCAAGCTTTGTTCTATAAGAGACAAGCTACTAATTCAACCTACTCGAGTTCATTGTTAGGCCAAAACTTTAAGGTGCAATTTTCATCCAAAAAGGTAATAATGTCGTCTTATATGCCGTCTTCAAATTCATCATTCATTGCTTTCTTGGTTAAAAGCTCTGTTTAGTTGGCTGATGTAGCAAAAAAAAAAAGGTTGGCTTTGTCGTGACGCTTCTTGTTTTTTTTTTGTTTTTTTTCATTGATATTAAGTTAATGTTTGTTTCGAATTTTAGTGCCTCAAATATAACAATAGGAAGTTATTAGTAACTCATATCTGACAAAAAAAAAAAGGATAAGGTAAAAACAATAAATAGAAGCCGGCATGAAAATATAAATTAAGAAATGGCTGAAATCATTTCTCTTTGTTGGTTTATTAAAGCATGAATTAATTCTTAGACTTAGTAGCGAAAAAGAAAAAGAAAAAAAAAACAACTTTGACCATCATGCTAATTATGCATTGCTTAATTTATATTTTCTTTCTCAAAATGGTAATAAGACATTTTTTACTATCAAAATAAATTATGAACAAATTCATTTTAATTTTTTCTTTCTTTTTTTCATGTAAATAAAGGAAAAGAATAGTTCAATACATATGGGCCCTACTTTTTATTCGCATCAAAGGGTCAGCATCTACTGTCGTAATTTCTCAATGGCTATGATTTATTCACACGTCACACAAATCATTGGTGCACCACTGGTGTGCCTAAACTTGGAGGACCGCGGAAATCCTTATTTGAATGAAAGTAAATTTGTTAAACATATATACTTTAACAAAAGTTGATTTGAATGGGAGATAAAAAAAAACAATTTACTTTCACAACAAGTTATATGTCTAACCAATAGTATAGGAAAATGAAAATGAACTTCAAGTTGGCATAAATTGACATTAATTACAAGTAATCACCTTTTGATTGATCTTCTACATATAAAGTTTGGTGGTCTAATTAAGGATGAACTTGAGTTGGACGAATTAACTTGTCCCTAATAGAACAAAGCTTGGCAGCAACAACAGTCATGTCCATTCGTTCACTCGGAGATTCAGCTGAACAAGCAATTCCAATTTCAAGTATCGAATTCAAGTATTTGAAATGCCTGTCATGCATCTGTTGGAGAAGAAGAATTGGATCTAAAATCTCATGCAATCGTTCTGGCAGTCCTGCCTTGACAAAGTTATGAAGACTTAGACCCTCTTTGAACATTTCATCAGTAGGCCTTTTCCTTGTAAACATCTCTAGTAAGAGGATTCCATAGCTATAGATATCCCCTTTTGTCGATACCTCACTTCCCAAACCATATTCTGCAATTAATTTTGATTCATATAAGTTGATCAATTGAAATGAATTAAAACAAAATTACAATATAGTTTTATTTACCTGGTGGAGCATAACCAATAGTTCCTCTTAATCCAAGAGAGCTTGATTGGTTTGAATGGTTCGGCATTTCTGTTGCAAGCAATTTTGCTAAGCCGAAATCTGCTACGTGGGCAACCATTTCATCGTCAAGTAGAATGTTACTTGGCTTGAGGTCACAATGAACAATTGGTGCTTCACACTGATGATGGAGATACTCGAGTGCACTAGCAACATGTATAGCAACATTTACTCTTTGGAAAAGCGTCAAGTGTCTCATTCTTCCTTGTTCCCAGTCGACAGATGCATGTAACCAATCCTCCAAGCTTCCCTTCTGCATGAACTCATAAACTAATGCTTTAAAATCATTCCCCTGATAGTCCACACCTGAAATTGCTGTTAATATCTTAACAAGATTCCGATGTCTGATGTTCTTCAAGGCCTCACATTCAGCTATGAAACTCTTAGAAGCTCCATGACTAGAAAGGTTAAGCACCTTAACAGCAATAGCTACTCCATTCTCCTCGAGAATTCCTTTGTATACAGAACCAAAACTGCCTGAACCAATCAAGTTTTCTGAGGAGAATCCATCAGTAGCTTTTAGGATGCTTTGGTATGATAACTTTAAAAGAGAACTTTCTGCACAAGTAGTTGTTATTGGTTGCTCTTTTTTCTTTCTAAACCAAGAAAGGAGGAGAAAAGAGAATACCAAAATCATTCCTAAAATTGCAAAACCTATTGCAAGTTTCAGTTTAAAAGAATTAGTTGATCTACTGTTGGATGCTTTCAAGTGACATCTTGGCAAGTGGAACTCAAGAGCACCTCCACAAAGCTTATTGTTTCCCTGGACGAATGTAGCACTTGCATTCTTAAAGACACCGTCAGTTGGTAGAGCACCTTCGAAATCATTGAAAGAAAGATTTAAATATCGTAATGACTCAAACCCCACAAAATAATTTGGAATTTCACCAGAGATATTATTCCCAGATATATCTAATCCTTCAAGTCCTCTTAAGGAGCTCAAAGAAGAAGGAATGTGCCCTTGGAAGAAATTCCCGCTAAGTATAGCTTATTTAGCCCTACACATCTACCAAGATTGTCCGGAAGCACACCTGATAACCTGTTTGAAGAAACATCTAATACGCCTAGATTTTCCAGATTTCCCACTTCAGCAGGAAGCATACCAGTTAAATGGTTTGAAGATAAGTCTAGAACAGTGGACAATGATGAGAGCCCCATAACAGCATGATGTATAGAACCATTAAGGTTGTTAGCACCAAGACCCAATCTAAGCAAATTTTTACACTTACCTAAATGTGAGGGAATGTTTCCTTGAAGATTGTTTTGAGTTAAATCTAGGCTAATTAAAGTCGTTAAATTCCCAAAAGAAATGGGAATAGCCCCAGAAAGAGAATTATCATTTGCATGAAATATCTTTAACTTTTGAAGCTTCCCAATGCCATAAGGAATAGAACCTGACAACAGATTGCCTGATGCCGCTAACACCTCCAAGTTGATGAGATTTTCAATCACAGCTGGAATTCTTCCAAATATTTTATTGTATTCGATAACTAAATATTGAATAGTAGAGAAATTACTGATACAGTTAGGCAATGGCCCTCCAAAGTTATTGGCGCCTATACCTAGCCACCATAGTGAAGTGGCATTGGTTAAAGAGCAAAGAAAACTGAGGTCATTCACTCCCCCACTTCCAAAATTATTGTCAACTAGGTTTAGCTGTGTTAGTTTATCCAATTTTTCAAATGAAGGTAAGCTTCCACTAAGGTTGGTTTGGGAAATTTGAAGAAAAAAGAGATTAGAGGCATTGGATATTGAGATAGGGATTGATCCAATTATTTGGTTAGCAGCGACAGAAAGATATTCAATATATGGCATAGTGATTCCTAAGTTTGAGCGAAGGTTTCCTTGCAACTGGTTGCGGCCAATTTCAAGAGTTCTGATATTTGAAAGATTGAAAATTGAGGGAGGAATGATACCGGAAATCTTATTCCATCCCAAAGAAAGGTAAGTAAGATTTTTCAGTTCCCCAAGAGATTCAGGTATATGGCCATTCAGATTATTATAAAACAAAGCAAGGGATTCCAAAGCTGATAAGTTCCCCAAGGAACGAGGGATACTACCAATAAAGTTGTTCTTATGTAAATGTAGCTTTTTCAAGTGTGACAAGTAGCCGAGCATGCTTGGGATTTCGCCTCCTAGTAGGTTGTTTCCTACATCAAAGATTTCAAGCTTAGAACAATGAGATATATTTGAAGGAAGATTGTCACCAAAGGAGTTATTGTACAGTCTTAGTTCACGCAATCTATGGAAACGACCGATTTCTTGAGGAATTGCGTGACTAAAACTATTGTTTTGAAGATTTAAAACCTTGAGAAAGCTCAGATTTCCAATAAATGGTGACAGTGTTCCCACAAGTTTTAGTGATGGCAAGTCCAGCTTCGTTACTCTTTGTCGTCGGTGACTGCATGTAACACCATACCATCGGCAAAAATGGACCGTGCTGTTCCACAAATGCATAACACCAAGATTATCTCCAACAATCTTGGCCTTGAACTCCATCAAAGCTTGTTGATCTGTGTCATTTCCGCTACCCATGTTAAAGCAGCAAGAGAGGAAAAGGGCAACATAAAAGGGAAAAAGATAGCAATGCATTTTTAAAGGCATGCCTAATAGCTTCGTGAAGCCAAATATATTGAGATTAGTTTTGTGTATTGAGAATGCTTGGAAAACCGTAAGTAATAAGTTGCTATTTATATACGGTAAGTTTTGGTTTTGAAACAATTCGTCTTTATTTATTTTATATTTTAGGTGTATTTTCCTTCGTCAAGTCTTGGAATTTATGAATATCCCCAAGACTTCGTGATGTCGGTCGATTAACGAGGGCGGCTTTTTACATTTTTCAAACCTGGCTAGAATCCTAGGAATTCAACGTTTCTTTTGTTCAAATATATAAGTAATTGGACTGAAAATTAATTAATATATGAAACTTCTCAACCGGTCTTTTGAAAATATATACTCCCTCTGTCCCCTTTTATCTGTCACCTGTAACCATTTTTTACAAACCAAGAAAATTAGTTAAAGTTAGTTTAATTTATGAATTCAATGACTTATTTATTTATTTTCCTAAATTACTCCTCATTACATCTCTCATCATTTATTTTTTATATCACTCCCATCCCACTAACAACAGTTTTCAACACAAAGAGACAAGTATTAAATAAGGGTAATTTGGTATTCAAATATTTTATATCCAAAAGTGTCAGATAAAAAGGGACAAGACTGGGTGACAGATAAAAGGGGACAGAGGGAGTATTTTGATAATAACTACTTATATATATACACACATTCTATGTCGGTCGGGGTATTAAATTGATTCGAATGAAAGTTGGTCAAATATTTTTATATTATAGTACATGATTACATATTTGACAAATAATAATAATCCAAAGCTTTAAAATCTTAGTCAAGCAAGCAAAGATAAACTACCCCGGTTGTGTGAGAAAGAACATTTTCTTCCCCTTCTTTTCCTTTCTAATTGCAATTAATGGAACAAAACTAATGCAATCAAGGAGTTACATCACCATCATTTGCAGCAGCCATGGCTGTTGGTTTTCTTCTTTTACTTTTACTACATTGTTTTTATAATTATTGCTGATTTGCTAGTCTTCATTCTTCAAGAATATTTTAATTATTTTCTATTCAGACGAAAAAATTTAGTGATGTTGGACTAAATATCTAGATTGAGTCTAAATTTTTTTAAGGAAGATTGAGTCTAATTTTAAGGTTTCTAAGTCAAGTCTAAACATCTGTGGAGTTAACAAATTGAGTCTAATTTGAATAGAAAAATGAACCAAATTATTTAATATGATCATATTATATATACTACTATATATAATTTTTCAACACCTAATAAATTTAGTAAAAACCTCAATCAACTTTTGATGAGAATCGAGATAATTAATCTATTGTTGTCTTTTCTCATATGTGTTTAAGAGTTGTAATATGTCTATTTTTAAGCACAAATTCAAGTTCAAATTAAGCTTATTCCAAAATTAAGCTTTTAGCCGATGCTTTTCCAATTAAAATAAATATATTTTTCTTAACAACAAAAAAAATTGCATCTAAAAACAAGCTTTAAAGCGTATCGTGCCCAAAAAAAAAAACCTAAAAATGATAGCCCAATAAAGCCCAAATAAATTTCTGAGTGGCCCAAAGGTAGCCCATTAAACCCAATCCACAAGACAAGTTATCACTTTCCATTTTTTAGGCCTTCCGTTTTGAGACCAGACAACAAAGAACAGAATTCCAGTTTCCCATAGATATATTCCCATTAAAACCTTCGACGTGTCCGTACAAGACATTGCCAGAACAAAAGAAAGATGTCAACTTTTCCCGATTCCTTCACTCAACTCGGCGACGACTCTGTTACACACCAGGAGGAGGACGGAAGCAGCTATACCGGATACGACCCATCTCAGCAATTCGAGTCTTTCGCGTCGGACACCCCCAAGGATTCGACTGATGACGTGTTCGCTTCCCAATCGTACACGAATGGGGGAGAATTTGGCCAGGATTTCGGTGGATCGGACGGCCCGATTTTGCCTCCGCCGGCGGAGATGGAGCCAGAGGAAGGAGTTGCTCTTAGGGAATGGAGAAGGTTAAGATCGATTAGAATTTTCAATATTTTGAGTAATTTCTTAATTGAGGTATTTGGGGGAAATGAAAACTTAGAAATTAGAGTTATGATTCGGCAGTTAAGGCCTTAAGGTACTTTAGAAATGTTAGAAGAAAAGGATTTGTTGAAAAAAGTTCAATTTTTGGTATTCGTTTCAATAAGTTTAGCTGACACTAGGGTTTTAAGTGGAGAAGAAAAGTTTAGATTTTGGGGGGCAATTTCAGGCATTAGAATGAAATGTTTTAAGGTCTTGTTTCTCCTTGAATTTCTTCATACCTAGAGATTGAATTAGGAGAAGATTTGGAAATTGTAATTCTCCATTTTTCTCAAGTTTCCTCATTTTATTGTAATTCTTCTTCATAATTTATATTCAATTTTTTTTAGAACTAATTTTTCTGGTTTCAATGATACTCATGCTGTGCATTTTGATCTAATTGCAACAGGGAGAATGCACTTCGATTGGAGGAGAAGGAGAAGAGGGAGAAGGAGTTGTTGAGCCAAATAATTGAAGAAGCTGATCAATACAAGCTTGAGTTCTATAAAAAGAGGGAGGTCACTGTTGAAAATAACAAAGAAAATAACAGAGAAAAGGAGAAGGTGAGGTCAATTAAGCTGTATGCTAAGTTATTTCTTTTGATAAAAATTTTTTGGTTATTGCAATTTTGTATGATCTATGACTTGCTGGGTGATAAAAATTTTATGCTTGAAGTCTGTTCCACTGACGTGACAGTTATCATATTGGGAAGAAGTTTTTCTTGTAATTTATGAGTAAAGCAATGTATTTCAAAGCTTAATTTATTTGGGAATTTATTAGGAATTAGCTGGTCATTGTAATGGAGTAGGTTGGATTATACCAAGTTATATTAAAAGGTGTTCGAAAGTAGTTTCTGGTGAACCTTAATTCCTAGTGATTATAGAACTCATTCCCCAAAACAGAGTATCATTAATCTCGAAGTGCTCTTACATGGGAAGTGAAGGTAAAACATGATCTTTACTCATGCCTTCAGATATGCCTTTGGTTGTGCAAAAGTGTGTTCTCTGAAACATATTCTTGTTGCATAAGAATGTGTACTTTATCTTCGTAGATTAGAATTTATCTTATAGAAATTCACATTATAAAGTTTTCCATTAATTTCTCCAACAATTTAAGACACCAAAGGATGAAAGGAAAAAGGTGATGGTGGTATCTAGTTTTAAGCATTGATGCAGTTGGTGATATTGAGATCGAGGAAATACATACGGTTCTATCTTTCTAAATATGCACATAGGAAATTACAATGTTGAATTTCTTGTATTACTATATGTGCGCCAAGCAGAGTCCCAGATAAAGATTTGTTTGGCTACGAAGCCGTTGGTTTCACTTTAACTGTCTTTTCAGTTAAGGTGGGAATGTTACTTGTAGGTTTGGAGTAAGTAATTGCAATTACTATATGTGCCCTTGGCCCATTACATCTGTCCGTAACTAGCCAGGGTAACTTGCTAGTCAGCTTGTAACTGGGTTAAAATCAAGTTCTTTTGGTGAAAAATTAAGGACTCAGTTTGTTTGCTTAGAGGATAACAATCTTGTATTTTGCCTAAGATTTGTTCTATGAATGATTAGATACAGAGTAATAACAACATTATAATTTACTTATTGTCCCTTGTATTCTGTGCATCAGCTATTTGTGGCCAACCAGGAGAAGTTCCATGCTGAGGCTGATAAGCATTACTGGAAAGCAATTGCAGAGCTCATTCCTAACGAAGTGCCAACTATAGAGAAGAGAGGTAAAAAGGATAAGGAAAAGAAACCTTCCATTGTTGTAGTCCAAGGTCCTAAGCCTGGGAAACCAGCTGACCTTTCAAGGATGAGACATATACTCTTGAAACTGAAGCACGAAACACCGGACCACCTGAAGCATACTCCACCACCACCACCTACCCCTGCAAAAGACCAAGATGCAAAATCCGGTAACACTCCTGTCCCGGCTGCCCCTCCTGTTGCAAGCACCCCTGAGGCTGTTGTTGCTGCTTAATAGTCTCATTCTGTAATCATCACAATAATTGAAGTGTATGCTGTTGCTGTGATGATGTTTAGCAGGTGATTATCATCAGTAGGGTATATTTGGTTGTATGAGATTATTATATATTAGGGTTTCTATTATGCATGAAAAAAACTATGTCATTCAGACCGAATGTAGACCGCGATAAATTATTTTGTTTATAGAATTTCTCTGCATTTCCATCTCATATAACTCTTTTTTTCCTTTTTGTACTCTTTCTTTTATTATACCATTGAAGATAAGCCCCCCAATCTTAAATATCAAGGTTATGTTTCCACCCAACTGCAAAGGATTGATCTTGGGGCTAAGGGAATCTTGGACCAGCAACTTGCAAAGGGAACTGTAACAATCAGCCCAAGGGTTCCCTTCAAGCTCTCTGGTGAAGAAAAGGTCGGAAGTCTGAATCATAGAAATGGTTGGTGACCGGTGACCCGAATTCGTCTCGGTGGGGTCTATCCACAGCTGTTGGAGCTTCAAACCTAGGGAAGGCTTGATCTGATCTACTTTACTTAGTTTCATCATTTTGAAGGTTCAGGCTACCTTTTCATATTGTTTTTCTCCTTTGGAATGATGGCACCAAACAATTCTGGTGCAGATTTTACATATAATATATAAATGCAGAAAGCTTGACCTTATGCCCAATTATGACCCCACAGTTTGCTGAATACCCTGATTCCCAAGATTATTATTACTACAAAAAAAAAACTGTGTAGAAAGAGTGGTTACATGTGGTCCAACTCTTATATAAGCTGCCATACTTAGAAATGTTGGCTTACATAACGGGCCACCTTATTTTTTAATCTTCCCTTTGGAACTGGTTATGTTTTCTTCTTTAGTCACTTTCGGAACTAGTGGAAAATGGAAATGCATCTTTTTGAATAGTCAGTCTTTCAAAGCAAATAATAATACAGCTGCAATATCTTGCAAATTGGGGGAATCTGAAAGAGTTGCTCACATGCTCTAACTTATCAATCAGCTTTCAAACCCTTCCTTTTTTTTAATGGTTAGAAACAACTTGCAAATGCCATGATTAATAAGTATCATTAATTAAGGAGTTAACGACTGTTCTTTGAAGTTTGAATCTAACTGCTGTTTTTATTAGGCAAGAATTATGGAACTGCTCAAATAAATTCATTTCCAATTGGTAAGAGTGGGGAAGGAGATAAGCTATTTTTCACCATTACAAAGCTTAGTACACAACAACTCACCGTGTCGAATTTCGGGGCAAGAAACATGTTTAGCATCTACCTGGTTTTCCCTAATAATACAAAGATCGTGAATTACAACAACAGTAAACAAATCTAATTAGCTTTACATTGTTATTAGAATAATGATGATGATGATTCCGACGTGGTTTCCTCATGGAAATTGGGGCTCTTCGAAATGTCTCAAAGCTCACCGGATGATTTTTAAAACAATAATGTACGATCATAACTCATGGTTTGAACATACTGACCATCATCTGGCATGCACGCTGACAGGGGATCGACCACCTCTCTCGCTGCCAATATCGTCTTCTGCTTCACTCACATCTAAACATATGCCATTGTTATTAACACTAAGCTCCGAACTAGCATTACTGCTTGTAGCAAGAGGGGAATCCGAGACACTAATAGTCCTGCTTCGTGTAGGACCAGATCTCACACTGTACATAGATGATGCCGGAATATTTGTCATTAATGGCCGTAAATTACCCGGAATGCTTCGCCTTATATCCTGTTTAAGATAATATTGGAATAAGAGAATGAGTTTAACTTAGGGTTTTTTAAACACACACCAATACAATTATTAACAGAGGAAATTAAGGAGATACTTACCATATGCCTTATAGCCATATCCAGCGATTTCTTTGAAAGTGTTCTTCCAAAGCCTGAGCTATCTGGTGATGCAGACTTCCCAGACAAGCTAGGAGAATGTTTATCATCTTGCTTGGGTGGTGCTAGTTTTCGCATGTTTATCACCCTCTCAACCATTTTAGTTCCAATTACAATAGGGCTCACGTTGTCACTAACTTTGGAATACCCACGATTTACTGCAGGAACAGAGCTCCCACTGAGATGGAGCATAGTACCGTTAGGGAGACGTCCTCTCGAGGGAGAGCATGACGTTCTTCTTGGTCTACCAGGAGGACCAGGTTCAACAGAAGAAGATCGAGCACTTGGTGCTCCAGGCCGTCCTCTAGTTGCTGAAAGTGGCCTATCAGGTAGTGATGTCCTTAAATTTGGTGGAGCATCAAGTGAGAAACCAGGCATCTCAGAAGGCTTCCATGGTCTAGATTTCACCGTAGGAGAGGCACCACGTGATGGCACAGAATTTCTGGATACCGTGGGACTTGGCTTTGCAACTGAAGGAGACGATCTATTAGGCGGAGCAGATACACTGGGAGCACTTGAAGGAGTTGACGGCCGACGAGTCGGTGTGGCTGCTCTAGAAACAGGTTTGGATGGAGCTATAGAAGGTCTTGTGGTTGGAGTTGAAGACCTAGCTGTGGATCTGGTTGGTGTGGAAGACCTTGCAGAAACAGTGGGTTTTGATGCAGAAGATGCAGTCTTGGTCGCAGAAACTGTGGGCTTACTTGTGGAAGTTACAGGCTTTGTTACAGACCTATTTGCAGATATTACAGGCTTTGCAGCAGAAGTTACAGGCTTGGTTGCAGAGATTGAGGGCTTAGTTGATGGCAACGTGGCTCGACTTGTCGGTGTCGAAGATCTTGTGGGTTTAGATGCTCCACTCAATGTAGGGCGTCCCGTGGGTGTTCCACTCAATGTAGGGCGTCCAGTGGGTGTTCCGGGTCTTGAACCTGGACCCCCTGATGATGAGGGTCTCCGAATCCCTGTACTTGAATTCAACCCAGGGGACAAAGCTGGTTGCTTAGGTGCTAAGTTGCCCCTTATAGCAGAATCTGGCTGGGGATTTGCTAGCTATAAACACAGTGGACAAAAATCATTTACCAATAGGTTCATGAACTAGAAGATCAGAAAACCTAAAGGACCACAAACAGAACAAAACCATGGAAACAACCTTTTTCAATTTCAAAAAGAAAAAAAAATCGAAAATAGGAATCAAATTATCCATAATATCTCAACAAGTACAAAGAAACTTATAACTCCAAAATATTTCTTATACTTGGGCATTTATTGAAGTTATTCTAGCTAAGATGCAAAAGAGGAACTCATGCATGTTGCAAGTCATTAACACACGTCGAGAAAGTAAGATTAATGAGTTCCGAAAATCCATATTCGCTCCTGCTCCCAAAATTAGACTCTTAAATGCAGATACAAACATAACGAGGCTTTCTATTTTAATAATCTAAAAGCTTGGCCGAAAATAATAAAATTTTGCAGCAAATTGGCCAACATAGGGCTAAGCTTTGTTCAAAAAGCAAGTCCTATAAGGAATTCTAACTTTCATTAAATGTCAAATGTGAGGACTTCCTGCTTCCATCAAGTACCATATCATGTACATAAAACAATCAAAGTTTCAAAATGTGTACAATCCATGTTGTAAGTATCAAGAGAATTTTCTTACTCTAGATTTCAGGGCAGTAGGGCGAGCCTTTGGAGTACCAATCTGACTCATTACAGTCTTTTGGGATTCCATCTCCAGAGAAGGAAAAAGAGGAGTGCCGGGAGGCGTTAAAAGCCTGAAATGGAAGAGAATTCCTGTTAACTATTGTCACGTCAGAAACTATTTTCACTTAACTACATCCATATTGAAATTGAAAGGATTAACAGAAAGCTGAAGTGCAGCAATTTTATACATATCTATATTGATAGCTGGAATACCACCCAAAAACTTATTCAATCTTAAAGTTTTCAAGTCAAAACCCTTATTTCAATATCTTTTAGCATTCTTAACATCAAGGATACACATCTAATGATTTACAAGCTGAAGCTGCAAATAGTACCTTGAAGCTGAGAACCATGACAGTGAAATTACTCAAACATGTAGATAAAAAAGTTTTAGTACATTTTTTAAAGTTTCAATAAATTAAGAATTTCATCTGAACTTGTTACAGATTCAACAATTTTAAAACAAAGAAACTATGATTCAGAAAATATGCCATCTGAGTCTGATCTGATTAGAATTGAGGTGGAGACAGAACAGTGAGAAACAGACAGAATTAAGTTTTGAACAATGAGACATAATTCAACTCAATAAAGAGCTAAGAATGTGAAGTTTTGAGTTCCCAGTACAATGTTACAAGCAATTCATAAAAAGGAAACCATAACAAGTCATCATCAACACTTTACTTCAAAGCAGCCAAAACAAAAAGCAGCCACCAATGTTTCAGAAAATATAAATGATATAGTTGCAGCTAAGTGACCCCAGGGCACATGTTAAAAATGCCCATCACAACCATCAAATTATTAAGTTTAATCAATTAACACATGCCATCAATTATTATCATCCTTCTTTCTTGTTTTCTTGTTTCCTCTCTCTTTCTCTTGCCTAATTTTTTTGATTACATTTCTCTTGCCTTATTAAACCTTCAGCCAAGTTTAAGGAAATTAACTAAAACCTACCAATAAATGATAGAAATAGAAAAAATACTATCCAAATGCAAAACTAAGCTAAGCATGAATATGACTTATGAAACCAAGACTTTGTTTGGTTATTCCATTGCTTCTACTTATTTTTGCTAATTGCTTCCAATAACTTCTGAAAACACTACAATAAACCAATCCTATTAATTAATAAAAATGAGGAAATAACTATATTAAATAATAATAAAAACCTTCAAAAAATTTATTCATCTCTGAGGTGAAAGAAACTTTTTTGGATTTTGCTTTCAGCCAAACAATACCTAAATTAACAAATTAAATTAAATTAAAAAAAGACTTACCAGTCATAATCATTTTTATCACTTTCAGAATTTAGAAAATCGTCAGCAGCACCACCCGTCTTTCTCGCCGGAGTAGCTGTCGGTGCCGAAAGATTAAATATTGGAGAAGTTCCAGGTTTAGATCCTACAAGTTCCAAATATTACCAAATTACCACAAAAACTAAAAATTCATCCCTAAATTACCAAAATATGAACAAATTTCAAAAAAAAAAAATTACCTAAAGGAGCTTCAAAGTCTTCGGAGGAATTATTAAGAAAAAGATGACTCTGCTCTTTCTCCCGTTTCCGCATCTCGAGAAACAATGCGAGCTCTTCCTCTTTCTCTTTCATCATCGAAGCTCTTAATTGTTGCCGTTGTTTCAACGCCGCCGCTTGCATTGCCGTTTCTTGCTGAGCCCTAAAGCTTCGATTCATCTTCGTTTCCACTTTCTATCAAAACTACGCTCAACAGATCAAAGAAAAGCTTCTCCCTATTCTCCTCCAAAGAAGCTTCTCTCTTGCTAAACGCGGCGTTTCAAGGAGTTGTCAGGTCGAGCTGGGAGGGAGCTGCCGGAAATGCGAAACGACATTTGGAGGAGGAGAAGAAAACGACAATGGCGGAGAGAGAGTGGCAATGAAGTGTAAATAAGGGGAAGGAGGGGAGGTTAAAATGGGAAGAGAAGGGAAATCTTGAATGACGGGACAACTGTAACTAGAGCTCTCGTTGTTTTCTCTCACTTAAAGCCTACGTTTTCAGATTTTTGCTTTTAGGTGGATGGATAATCACGATAATACCCTCTTTTTAAAAATATTTTCTTTCTTTTTCATTAGCTCTATTTTTCATATTTTTGCAGCTATGCCCTTGGACTATTCAAATATTGTGATTCATTCCATCTGGCCTCTTGGGCACTTGGGCCGATTCACCTAACCTAATCCATGGGCCAATTTGCAACATTTTTTGTCCAAGTTTTATGTCCTTAGTGCCCATTCGTCAAAAACCTTAAAGAAACACAAAAAAAATAAAAAAAACCCAATTTCTTAAAAATGGTTATAAAAAATTAAAAATGAAAAGACGAAAAAAATAAAAACAATTGATTAGTACAAGTGATTTAATATTTGTTCCTCCTAAATAAAATCTTAAACTCATTTATCCAAAAAAAAAAATCTTAAGCTCAAATCTTATGAATAGAAAGAATATTTATTGGGAGAATTTTACTCCTAAAATTATAATGGATCGACCCAACTCAATTAATCATATATAAGAGGGATAGCATGCGCTTGCGCTACATACATGTTTTTATGTGAGATATTTTTGTTATAAACAATTACAGAAAGTAAGATATGAGACATTGTAAATCTATTTAGTCATTTTCTTGTTTTTTAAAAATGAAATAGAATATGTTTAAAAGTGTTTGCATTCATTCTAAACAGTTCAATACATGCTGATATTTTTCACACTATTAATGGAGTTAGATGAGTATAGAATAAAATTGGGTCTTTAGCAAAACAACTATAACTCTTCTAATTAAAAAAAAAAACACCCAAAAAGATAGGCAAATGTAGAAAGGATTATTTGTCATTGACACTTAATACGGTCTATTAAAACGCACTAATGTGTGTGAACATAGTCAATCATCTAAAAAATAGTCAACACAACTGAAATTTACTTTCACAATCCAACACAAATCATATAGAACATAAGGGTTATTATGTAATTAGCAAATGGAGAAAAGACCAAACGCGACGAAAATGTTGTTCCAGGTGAAAAGTTGAAAGGAACTTTCAGCAAGCACCGTCTTGAAAAAACAATTAACAGGGTTTATAAAAAGTGCACTTAGTATGTTAATAATTTCAGAAAATGCAATTTACTCTAATAACCCAACACACCCAATTATCAAGAATACATCATAGGGGTCGTAATAAATGTAAACTGAATATTTGTGTGCAAACCGTAAACAGACCCAACGAAAATGAACTGAAGAAGGAAAAAGGCTTGAGCAACATATAAAATTACAGAATCCTCATAAAGCCCAATAGCCAATAGATTAGCATATATGAAATTTAAAAAGTGGGAACAACATTAATCATGCATTTAAAATGGTGGAAACACTATTAATTGAAGTTAGATTCTAAAATTACATAAAAAGACAATGTATTTTTAGAAAAAGGGTTAAGATTAGAAGGATTTTAAAGTAATAAGCCATTTGAGAAAAAACCAAAATGGGGCGATCAGGTTGTTTCAGGTTAAAATTTGAAAGGACTTGTGAGTAAATTCCATAGGGGACAAAAATAATATATAGTATATATATTGTTTTCTTTACCGATCATATATATATTGTTAAAACAAAATAAACAATTACCGATAAGATTTTAGTAATTATAGTAAAACTTCTCAATTAACATGATTTTAATGGGTCGAATCTTGTGAATGGTAAAAATTCAAAAACATGAGCACGAAGAGTTTTCTCCTATATTGAATCCGACTCTAGATTAGTCGAAACTCAATGTGATTGTCAACCGGATACGAAGAATTAGTAAAAACAGAAGGAGAGGATCCTCTCCAGTGCTAAAAAACAGTGGAACAGTCGACTGATCTAAAAGCCTCAAATCTACAGTTCAAAAAAGTCCACCTCATTCATTCTACTATTCCCTAAATAAAACACATTGTTTCATTGTTTTTGCCCAATAACAAATTAAAAGTACTAATGTCAATCTTTATTATTTTCATTCTCTAACTTTGTTTTTAGAGCAATTAATTAATTCCAATGCACAATTAGGATTATAGAACAGCGGTTCATCAAAATGAAAAAGATTACAGAATAGCAAGTATTCCCACAAGAAGGTGGAGACTGGAGAGCTTTCGCTTAGAGGATATTAAAACAATGAATAAAAGCTTTACAAGGAAGTTAGCACCGACTCACTTGTTGGGGAATTTGGTTGAAAGATTAGTTGGAAAATGGAAATGGAGGATTTGATCAAGAGAGAAATAAGCTGCAAACTCTTGCAAGTTTACGAAAAAGAAAACGGCGTTAATGCAAACCAACGCAGCGTTTTGACAATAAAAATAGAGGTGGCATGGCCCATTGTAAGATGTAGATCTTTCTTATGAGATCAGTGGATCTCTCCATTGTTTTTATTATTATAGTGGAAAGACGATTTTAAGGACTATGAATCATAACTACTCCCTCCCATTCAAAATAAGTGCAACACTAAGAATATTACACAAACCAAGACAATGATTAATTGGTTTTAAATTTAGTAAAAAATCACTTAAAATGGCATTCTTACCATTCAAAAAATTTTATAAACAATTAGATAAAATTCTTCTCTCCCTTACCAACTTCCCAAGATAATTAAAGATTCAACTACCTAACCAACACAAATAGGGATATATATGAAAACAATTCACAAATTATATTGATTTTTATAAATGATGCACTTAATATGAATGGCTGCAAATCTTGAAATGTTGCACTTATTTTGAATGCGAGGGAGTAATTAATTAAGATCGGTTTATGTAAAAATCTAAACATAAACCCCCATTGACCTAATCCAAGGCCCAAATTGGTTAATTTTCGGTCCAAGTTGTATGTTTTATTTATTTTTTGAAGAAAGTTTTATTGTGTTTTATTTTATTAATATTAAGAAATTTTAACCCTAAACCCTAAACATATATAAACCCCATTATAACTACTAGGTTTTTGGTCATTTTTCTCCAAATCTCAATAGCTCCTCACCTTTCAGCCAATATACTCCGATTCCATGGCTTCAACTCTAGACAAAGCAAGACTCTGGTTTCTTTCCGTCGCGGCTAAATTTCGCAGCAACTTCCCCAGCATCCCAAAAAGCCCAGGAGGAGCTAAGACCAATAAGACCAATTATATTAATCGTAAAATTTTACAGGTTGAAATATATTTCCCATTCTTTGAATTAATTAGCTTGATTTAAATTGCATGCATACATTAGGTTGGTAAGATTCCATAGCTTTAAGTTATGCAGGGGAAGAAGGTCGAAAATAGTAATAAGGTAATGGGGGCACGCAACGATTGCGGTGCTGTGGAGATGTATTTCACTGATAGCCTGTTGAATCATAAGCCGCGGTCTGAACCTGTTGATGAGAATAATCATAAAGGTGATCATTCTTTTTTAGCTGATATATATATTCTTGTAATTGTTTATATTATATAGTTAATCAAGAACCAAGAAACCAAATTGAAAGCTTTCTCTAGGATTATATTAAATTAAATCTAAGTTTAGGGACAAATTAAATTATTCTTTTTGGAATAAATGGAGAATCGAGGGTCAAATATTGTGCATTAAGGCTTCTTTTCTGTAACCGTTACCGCACCAGTCTACTAAACACACCCTAAGCAATTATGCATTAAGACTTCTTATCTGTAACCGTTCACTACAGCCTAATCTAATCCGTACACTATAATCACACTGCGCACCAGTCTACTAAACGCACCCTAAGTATATATATATATAATATGAGTGCTAACCTTGATTCATTGTTTAAACTTCTTAATTATGATAGTAGAGCTTGATTCCAAGCCAACAGTCGGTTCAGCAGGTGTGACATCCACCACCCCAATAACTTCAGGTTCGTTCTGATTGAAAACTCCTTCATCTTTTATATATACACATTGAGCAAATTTCCTTCCTCGCCCTATGCAGAATCTTTCAATTCATTAAAAGATCAAACAAATCCTCTGTCTTGTCTTGATGTAGGTGATCATTGTGGGGGAGCCTCTCAAGATTGATTAATCTGTCTGCTGTTTGTCATTTAAAGCTTATGATCATTTTCTTCTCTCTTTATATGGAGAGCTTATATGGAGAGAGATCTAAGTAGATAGGTTCTTTTGTTTATTCAGGTTACACGTTACCCAAAAATTCGTGTCTACAAAGTTCAATGTTAGCTTTTCACAAATACAATTATTGAACTAGATACTTTCGAATTATTATCTGTTGCTTATTGTTCCCATAATATATACAATTCGTATCAATCAAATAGACTTGAATTTGTTTGCTTATTGGCCAACTCTTCATATCTAAGAGGAAGGATTACTAAATGTAAAACAAGAATTTTACAGATGACGCGCCTCCTCCTCCTTTCCCTTATGGCTCCAAGCCTTCAATTCTTCCATATTTCTAAACCTTCCATCATTTCATACAAGATTCTCATAACCATTTTTTTGTTTATATAATCTATACAAGAAATAATTGAATTATCCATACATCTCTTAAAATTCAATTCATATGATAGTGTTTAATTGAAACCCAATCATCTGCACCGTCCAAAATTGAAAAGATTTAAACAGTATCTCTATTGTTTAGTCTTGACCGATTGAATTGATCATGCCAAAAAAATTTTTTTAAAAAAAAATCTTGACCGATTGAATAAATCTAAGGTCCAAAAAAATGTAAAACTCTTGTTTTGATGTAACTTTGATGTAAGTGGATCTCTTCTTATAATCTAAACACAAACCCCATTAAGTTATTAATTAATTAACCTATTTAATAAAAAAAAGTTATTAACCTATTTAATGGGCCATGAATAAATTAATTTTGGACTCAACTTTTATTTTTTGTTTTCTTAAAATTATATAAATGTTATTATTATTAAAATAAAATTAATAAACACAAACTTGTAAGTAACTACTAGGTTTCTTGTGATTTTCTCCAAGTCTCAACAGCTCTTCATTTCTCAGACGTCAAAAGACCCTGATTCAATGGCTTCCCGCTTTGCTCCGACCATAGACAAAGCCAGACCCTGGTTTCTTTCCGTGGCTTCCCGCTTTGAACCAACTCTAAACACAGCAGAAATAATCATTTCAATAAGGCTTCCACATATTCCGTCTATATTTCGCAAATCCTGCAAAGACTCCAACCCCAGCATCCCAAAAGGCCTGCGAGTTCATTCGGGAGCCGAGACCAATCCTAAGATTTTACAGGTTGCTAAATTAGCAATAAAGCAAAACCTGGTAAATGGATTCTTTTGATCCTGTTTGAAACTTTTTTTTTTTTTTGAATAGTTTTTAAGGGAAATAATTCTAAACTTATGATCTAACATGTGGGAATTCTTTTGCAGGATCAAAAGATTCAACTAAGGAAAGTGTTGGGTGCATGCAGTCAATGGAAGTCCGGTTTGTATCACATTGCAGTGGAAGCTGGTGACGATCAAATTCAAAGGCAAAACCAGCAATTTTATCTGAAAGCAGCTGATTGGAAAAGTGGAGGAATTGTTGGAATGGAAGTCTGCAGCTGTTGATGCCTTTGAAAATTCCCATTTAAAGAAGGGTAAGATTCTTGGAAAGCAACTATGTTTAATTTCAATTGAAAAAGGCTAATTGCCGAATTCAGAGCGGGTAGAACCTTTTAATCTGGTTGGTTGATTAGAGGCCGGGTTCAATTCGGGGTAATATGTTAAATAGGGGCACAATCTTGGGCGAAATGTTGTGGCCCTATTTGACAAATATTACTCAAATTGAATCGGTTTTGCAACGTTTTACCCTCCAATCAACCAAATTAAGAGATTATACCCCAAGTTAGGCCAAAATTAAAACATTTTACTCTGAATTGAGCAATTAGCAACTGAAAAACTATGAAGCTCCTGTCAATTGTTAATGCAACAACCATATCCATTTGCAGAAGTTCCTGTAAGTCGCTTTTCAGGAGAAGGGCTTCAAGCTTACATCAATGCTATTACTTTTGGAGATTCAAAAATTCCTGCTAATCCTTATATCCATCGAGGAGCAAAAGTTGAATGGGATCACCAAAATCCTTATATCATTGAATTAGCCAAATTTGCAATAGACCAATACAATTCCAACAGGAAGAAGGTGAAATGTATATATTTTAGTTTTCCATTCTTGACTAAGCTTGATTTATTGCATAGATTAGCTTAATTTTATTCATAGCTTTAAGTTATGCAGGGAAAGGAGCCTAGTGTTGAGTTCAAAAAGGTAATGGGGGCATGCCACAATGGCGATGTTGAGAGATTGTATCACATTGTATTTGAAGCACCGGACGAGTCTAAGGAGAGGAAATTTTATGCTGAGATTTGGGTTCATAGGCTGCTGAATCTTAAGCAGCTTAAGAAGTGGTCTGAATGGATTCTTGTTGATGATGCAACTAAGGATAATCATGAAGGTGAATATTATTCTTGTCAACTGTAAATTATAACACAGTAACTTTGAATTGTTTATAGCTAATCAAGAACCGATAAATCAAATTGAAAACTTTCTCTAGGATTAAATCTGATTAAAAAAGTTTTAAGGGACAAATTGTTCTTTTTTGGGGTAGTTCGAGAATCATTACATTAAGCCGATTGCATTATGTATATAAGACTAAAGTCCCTTTTTGCCCTCTAAATTTGTCTAAAAGTGACCTTTTACCTTTCTAAACTTTAATTTGGGACTTTTTGCTCCCTAAACTTGCAATATGAGGACATGTTAATCCCTCTCAAATGGTATTGCTGAATGCCACATTGGAACAAAATGCTACGTGGTAAGGCCACGTCAGACCAAGGTGCTGACGTTAGCAATATTGCTTGAGATGGACTAAAATGACTTCAAATTACAAGTTCAATGGGCAAAATGTCCAAAATTAAAGTTTAGTGGGCAAAACGTCAAAATCATACAAGTTCAGGAGGCAAAAAGGGCATTAAGTCATATAATATGAGTGCTAACATTGCTTGATTCATTGTTTAAACTTCATAACTATGATGTTGTATATAGCTTCTAACTTGTCACTTCCTTGTGGATTTAGACTCACAAATATCAGGATTAAGGATTTTGATGGTGCTTTTGCGGACTATATATATATGCAGAATATTTCAGTTCATTATAATTAAGGTGAAACAAATCTTTCTTGCACTTTGATTGATGTTGTCGTCTGTTTTGCCTTAATGCAGGTGATCAGGGTTGGGGAGCCTCAATTCTAGGCAAAGCAAGACTCTGGTTTCTTTCCATGGCGGGTAAATTTCGCAGCAACTCCAAACCCAGCATCCCAAAAAGCCCACGAGGAGCCAAGACCAATATTAATCGTAAAATTTCAAAGGTTGATTATATTTTCCATTCTTGAATTAATTAGCTTGATTTAAATTGCAATATAGATTAGTTTGGTAAGATTCCATAGCTTTAAGTTATGCAGGGGAAGAAGTTGGAAAATAAGAAAAAGGTAAAGGGGGCATGCCACGATGACGATGCTTTCATGTTGTTTGATTTTGATAGCCTGTGGAATCATAAAGGTGAACATTCTTTGTTTAGCTGATGTATATATATTCTTGTAATTGTTTGTTTTATAGTTAATCAAGAACCAATAAACCAAATTGAAAGCTTTCTCTAGGATTAAATTAAATTAAATTAAATCTGGCCAAAAAAAATTAAAAAGGTTTATTAAAAGGTCAAATCAAATCCTTTTTGCACTTTGATTGATGTCCTCTGTCTAGTCCTGATGTAGGTGATCACGGTTGGGGAGCCTCAGGTGGGGGAGCCTCCGATGATGATTAGATAATAGTAATAATTAGATGAAAAGTAACATTTTTCATTTTCTTCTCTCTTTATAAGGAGAGAGAAGCAAGTAGATAGGTTCTTTTGTTTATTAGGTGAGGGCAATTGCTGCATTAATATATTGTACACATGACTTAACCAAATATTCGTGTCTACAATATTTATATTATGTTAGCTCTTCACAAACACGATTATTGTTGAACTAGATACTCGAATTCGAATTATAATTATCTATCTATTGCTTGAAGTTGAACTTGAAGCAAGGAGGGAGAATCTGAGAGGGGAAGGAGCGTGACTACCAAACTTCCTTGGGTTACATGTGTCTTCTTCTCAGAACTAAGCAGGAGCTTCATGTTAAAAACGCAATCGCTAATCTCATCAACTCCTGTTCTGAAACAGAGTCGAGAGTTGCTGCCTTGTTTGTTGACATGTTTTCTACATCTACGATCCATGTGGTGGCATTAGTCATCCCTTGCTATCTTTTATTTTGCTTCCCCTGTTATCATTATATATAATAATATATGTATCTCATGAAAAGTTGAGACTATGGCAAAACCAAATTTGATAATAATCTGCAGTAATTTATGTTTATTAGTAATAGATTAAAGGAATAAAATATAGATTGAAGCCTCTTAACTCACAAAGCAGCAAATTCAAAGCATATACCTTTAGTTTTATAGAATCAATTCTTCTATGAGAAAAGAAAAGACGAAAGTTAAAAACGATAATTAACTTATAATCGTATAAATATCCCACATCGATTAATTAATTATTTAAGTTAATGTTTATAAGAACCTCCATTACAAAATATGATTGCCCAAAAGGGCATCTCATCCTCTACGAATGAGTAGCCATAATACATCTCGGAATTGAATATCAGACTACTCTTACATGTCCGATGGGGCCACCCCATTCTCCACGAATGGGTAGTAAAAACCTACTTGGAATTTGATTATTACAAACTCTAGGCATTTACACTACTCTTGCATGTCCGGTGGGGCACCCTATCCTCCATAGATAGGTAGCAACTTTTATGTTTTTTTCCAAACAACTTTTTTTTTTGAAAGGTACAATTGAAAACAACTTAATCATTTAAAGGTATAAATATCCCACATCTATCAATTAACAGTTTAAGTTAATGTTTATTAAAACCTCCATTACAAGATATGATTGTCCAAAAGGACACGCCATCCTTTACAGATGGGTAGCCATAATACAAATTGGATTTGATCATCAAGCTACTTACATGCCCGGTGGGACACCTCATTCTCTACGAATATGTAGCCAATAACTACTTTGTTGATCTAGGTTCTGATATACGCGTATGTCCTATCCTCCATGGCTAGGTAGTAATCTTTTTCCCCCCTTTTTCCCTCTTAGAAATATACAAAATAATGTACAAAATTTTCGTCCATGAGAAAAGTAAAACACAAAAGTTAATGTTTTATAAGATCTTTCATTATAAGATACAATTGTTCGAAAGCCACATCCTCTAGATGGGTAGCAAATACAATTTGGATTTTTCGATTACTCTTGCACCCCATTAGTGGAATACAACCTGGTCTGCATGAATTCTATATCCTATCTTCCCGGGCTAGGTAGCAATTAATTTCTTCAAGCTCTTTTATTTGTTTCAATTCAACCCTGTGGAGTGTAGTCAGTAGCGTTACCTCATATATTTAGATATTCAAAGTTTCAAACTTTACTGGCCAACTAGCTATAATTAAATTACTAAAATAAATAAATGTTTTTTTTATTAAAAAAATTATAAATGTTAAATAAACACAAACTTGTGTAAGTAACTTGCGTAAGTAACTACTTGTCTTTTAGTGGGCGGTGACAATTTTAACACCAGTTTTAATCGACTAAAAGTGTACTACATGACGAATACTGTTCATACAGATTGGGCACATCAGGCTTGGCACTTTTAACGCCAGCTCCAGTCGACTAAAATGTCCACTCTCTAATTTTCGAGTATTTTCCTTTCTTTGCATATTTCTTCAACTAATAGCTAGACTTGATTTTTGTCTTAGGGACTTGGATATACATTTAAATATTAGCTTTCTCTTACACACTCAAGTAAAATGGTTAGACACACATATGTGGAATGTTTTGTTATCATAAAAAAAACATGGAGTCAACATATTATACCCCAAATTAGGCCAAAATCAAAATTACATTCTGCCCTGAATTGCGCAATTAGCAATTGAAAAACTATTATATGAAGCTCCTATCAATTGTTAATGCAACAACCATAATACCATATGCATTTGCAGAAGTTGCTGTAAGTCGTTTTTCAGGAAATGGGCTTCAAGCTTACATTAATGCTATTACTTTTGGAGATTCAAAAATTCCTGCTAATCCTTATATCTCCATCGAGGAGCAAGGGTTGAATGGGATCACCAAAATCCTTATATCATTGAATTAGCCAAATTTGCAGTAGACCAATACAATTCCAATAGGAAGGAGGTGAAATGTATACATATTTAGTTTTCCATATGCTTGATTAAGCTTGATTTATTGCATAGATTAGCTTAATTTTAATTTATTGATCAAGAACCGATTAAACCAAATCACAATCTTGTCGATTGAGCCAATCACAACTTTGTTAACCTAAATCTTAATATAACATATAGGTTTTTCTGGAAAATAAATATATACTCACCATAATTAAGAATAATTAATTTTAACATAAGTTTTATGGAAAATAAATCTATACTACTAAACATAAGAATAAGAAATTGAGGATGATGAGTTGCAGCGACATTTATCTAGCTAGATTGGATTAATCAAATCCTTTGCTCTCCAAACCCAACCACGCAAAGGAAATTCAATCCACGTCATTGAATCTGGTATCTTGAAAAACCGATTACCGACGTCGTTTATAGTGAAGCCATTGCCATTATAACATCTTCTCGCCTCAATCCACGCCCTTGAATCTGGGCCCGTGAGAAGCAAATTACGGTATTGCAACTTCCAAATCTCAGGACAAGACAATACTTGGTCTAGCAACTCTCTTGCTTCTTCTAAAGAAGAAGGATAAGAGAAACATGTGCACCCAATAAATAACACACGATTAATATTTAAATCATTATTTTTAACCCATCGCAACTCAGGCAAGTCAAACTTGAAGAGTTGATGATTCCAATAATAAATTCGACCTATCGTAGTGTAACATTGACCCATCACTAATATTTCTCTATCAGATTCAGTCGAAACAATGAGTTTAGCATCACTGAAATCGAAATCAAGTTCCCGGACTCCCCAAGTTAGCATAGTCCACTCTTGACGTCCAACATCGAAAGTACCCAATTCACCTCTTGCGAAAACACAATAAAAGAATCCACCTGATCCATAGGCTGCATGAACTGGTCTATGAGGTCGAATCGCGGATACTGGAGGGTTAATATCAAACTCAAAAGTCTTCCATGAACCCTCACAAGGAGAACATAGGGTTGATATATATTTTCCTTTTGTCCTCATCCAACTTCAAACAAAAGACGAGACACTTTGGAGAGGCAGCATCCAAACTAAACGTTGCCACATGAAAGTTTGATCTTACATTGGGTAGCTTGATTAACTCGGTGGTAAACGGAGAGTACAAAAATAATAGGGATTTTTCTTTTTGAAAAAGAACCCACCCATATGACGAAGCACAAGCTTTTGCACCATGGAAAATCCACATCTCTCCTTCTCTCGAATTGTCTTCCATGTGGTATATTTTATTGTACAGATGAGGTTTAATTAGAAGCAACTCACCGTTTGTCGAATTTGATGGAATTCGATTCTGCTGCCTAATGGCCATTGCCCATGGAAGGAATTTCTTCTGAGTGGTGGGAATTTGAGGGTTAAGATTTGACCAAGCCTTGCAAACAAGTCTTAAACGGATTCGATCTATCAAAGGCAAATATACAAATATTTGTTCAACGATTTCGAGAGGGAAATCGAATGGACTCTTTGAATCTGGCGGAATCAATTCACAATTACTTTCTCTCTCGCTACCCATCTCTCCCCTTAATTTTTTTTTCCCTTTTTACCTAGCCGGCGGAATATAAAATAAAATCCTAGTTCGCTATATAAAATAAAAGCATGGTATTGAAAAAAACTTGAATTTTAATTATATAAACCAACTTAATTATTTTTGACAGTAAAACCATATTTTGTTATTTTATTTAGTTTGAATACTATGGATGTACTCCGGCGAAAAGGGAATTATCGAGGAGTCGAAATGTCAGTTGTGTGAAGGAGATGGTGAATCTGCTGAGCATATTTTTTGGTGTTGTCCATTTGTGAAAGGTATTTGGGATTGTGTTGGAAGAAGATTCGGTATTGTCACTGATACTAACCAATCGTTTAGGGATTGGTTGTATACTAACTGTTCGAAGCCCTCTCAGGTGCAGGATGGTTTTTATTGGAATTCTTTTTTCCCCATTTTATTATGGAGCCTGTGGAAGGCTCGAAATGATCTAGTGTTCAATGTTAAGTCTCCGAGTGCGGAGCAAATCATTTCGTATGCAGTAAAACTTACATTGGAGGCAGGACAAGTATTTTTTCAATGTAAGGATTTGGGTGGTTCGTCGGGTTTGTTGATCAAATGGCAATTTCCTCTAGATGGTTGTTATTTGCTTAATTCAGATGGTTCCCGTCGACATGGTGACAATCATGCTGCTGCCGAAGGTCTCATTCGGGATGCTTTGGGTGAGTGGGTGGTTGGCTATATGGTTAATATTGGGTACACAAACAGTTTAGAGGCTGAATTGTGGGGTGTTAGACAAGGCTTGTTAGTGGCAAAGGAGAGAGGTTATTTTCCTTTCCTTTTAATTGTTGAATTGGATGATGCGGTTGTGTTGCATTTTTTAAAGAATTCTATGCTGGATTCACATCCCTGCTATACTTTGGTGAAGGATTGTTTGGAACTCCTACAAGGTGACTGGATTAGAGAAGTTAGACATATTTTTCGAGAAGGAAACAGATGTGCAGATTGCTTGGCTTCTTTGACCCATGATATTGATCAGAGAGTAGTGATTTGGGATCATCCTCCGGTTCAAGTTCTTCCGTTACTGTAGGATGACAGAAGTGGAGTTGGCATTGTGCGAACTTAGTCGCTAGTCTTTACTTATCTTGTTCATTTGTACCAAAAAAATTTTAAATAGTTCCTTTTATGATTAGGATTTTCTACATCAATTAGGATTCGATTTTTTTTAATAAGTAAATTTTGAGTATTTCCTATTATTAGCGGTAGTAGTGTTGGAATTAAGATTTATACTGTAAGTACCCAAAAAAAAATTAAGACTTATTCTATTAACAACGGGTTAGATTAAGTGTTAAGCGGCTTATTCAGGTTCGAGATCTTGCGTACGTAGCTACGCCCCGTTAGTAGACTCCGATACCACTTGTTCTAGCTTAAGTTAATCATCTCAGGTTCGATACCTTACGTACGCAGTTACTTGTTGGTAGACCCAAATTCGGAAT
>AWWV01009445.1:0-28792 GCA_001974805.1 Corchorus capsularis | reverse complement strand
CGGGCCTAAAGGAATTATTCTTTGACAAATATACATATTTACCGTTTAATGGATGGTTTTCTCAGGGTAATGTTTATTTTTGGTTTTACATATTTTTTTCCCCTTTTTACCTAACCGGCGGAATATAAAATAAAGTCCTAGTTCGCTATATAAAATAAAAGCATGGTATTGAAAAAAACTTGAATTTTAATTATATGAACCAACTTAATTATTTTTGACAGTAAAACCAACTTAATTATTTTGTTATTTTATTTTAAATAGTTCCTTTTATGATTAGGATTTTCTACATCAATAAGGATTTGATTTTTTTTTAATAAGTAGATTTTGAGTATTTCCTATTATTAGTGGTGGTAGTAGTGTTGGAATTAAGATTTATACTACAAGTATAGAAAAAAATTAAGACTTATTCTATTAACATCAGGTTAGATCAAGTGTTAAGCGGTTTGTTCAGGTTCGAGGCCTTACGAACGCAACTACGCCCCGTTGTAGACTCCGATACCACTTGTTCTAACTTAAACAAATCTCAGGTTCGAGACCTTACGTATGTAGCTACCTCGTTGGTAGACCCGGATTCGGAATAGTCAAACTTAGTGAATTACTTATATATTTTATTTCTAAAACCCTATATCAATAAGTTATTAATAATGCAATTTACCCTTAAAATAACAATAAAATTTTAATTTGGGACTAAACTTAGTGAAATTAGGACTAAACTTAATAAAACGAAGGAAAAAAAATGAAGGCAGGCCCAAAGGAATTATTTTTTGACAAATACATATTTACCGTTTAATGGGTAGTTTTCTCTAGGTACGTTTATTTTTTGTTTTTAAGTATTTTACCATCTGGATTTGTGTCAACTCGTGAGACAAACTCATCAAATCCCAAATTATAAGTTTTTTGTCTTAACTAGTTGCAGATAACAAAGCAGCAGGAAGATGACTCAAATTTCTGCAAAGACCCAAATTTCTAGGTTAAGACCCACAAAAACAAATTAAAAAACACAACTATATATATGAAATAGAAATCAACTAGCGTATCAGCCCACAAAGATGGTTTGAACTTTGAAGGCAGAATAGAAGTAGGTAATATATAGGGAGTTGTTAGAGTTAGACTAGGTTTTTTATAAGCTAACTCTGCCAGCTGGTCGGTTTTAAATTATACCTTCTTTCAGTAGTTTCTAGTACTTTTTGCTTGCTGTTATTGACATTGGCTACCAGTGGATGATCTGGTCTTGCATAAATGTTTAAACTGTGGATGTGTTTTTTTCAAAGGAATAACATGTGAATTGATAGTCAGGTAACTCTGAATCAATGTTCTGTATAATAGTATGTGCTGTCAATGGCAAAGGACTTTTCTCTGGTTTTACATCTACTGTAATAAGCGGAATAACATGTATTTACCTATCTGTTTAGTTCTTTGTTTCAGTATAAATAGTTGAGAAATGTAGTTCATTCTCCACAATCACTCATCGAGAATTGTAGTTATTTCTATCACTTAGAAGAAGTGTCTCTGAATTGCATTCAAGAAATGGAAGCTCCAATGAAGTTCATCTGTGTTCTAATGTTTCTTGCAGTTTTGAGCATTGCTGGGTTTAATGGAGTCCATGGATCTGGACAACAATATGGTCCATGTGGGAAACATAACATTGAGAAGGAAGCTGAGAAGCTGGAGCCTTGTGTATGGGCAGCACAAAAGCGTTACGTTCCAGTTCCCAAGCGTTGCTGTGAGGTAATAGAGAAAAAGCTCCAGAGTCCTGGCTGCCTTTGTGCGATTATGTTTACTAAAACAGCTAGGAAAGCTGGAATCATACCAGAAATTGCGGTGACACTTCCAAAACGCTGCAACATTGCTGTTCGTCCTGTCGGTCACAAGTGTGGACCTTACACACTGGTCTAGATATATTAAGGCTTCCATGGTTCGATGTTCCCCTAATTAAACAACCCGCGGTTTAAGCAGTATAAATGTGCTGGATTCAGTCCTTTGTTGCAAGTCAATCTAGTTGATGAGTTTCATTAATATTGTGACATCCTAGCCTATCTAGTAATAATAATAAATAAACTACTGCTGTTGTTGTATCTTTTGAATGTAATAACTAAAATGTTGTGTCTTTGAATAACAAATACAAGTTCAGTTTCTTTTCTTCCAATATACATATCTATATCTTGTTGCTCTACAATTTCTTCCAATACATATCTATCTTGGTGAAAATGGCCTGAAATGCTTATTGTTACACAATTTGGAGGGAGCGTAATGCAAGGCCTATGATATGGCAAGCAACATACAATTGATCAGTTTTTTCAAGTTATTTCTAATGCCATTAATTTTAGGTTGTATGACTTTAAAAGAGCGGCTAGAGATCCTATTAATATATTTCTTTGTAATAGTTGGCAACTTTACTTCTAAAAAGTCTATCTAACAAATTTTTTGTTGATTTTTTCTGATTTTAATCGAGTAACAATCTAAGGGCCTTCCACTTCCACTATGAACCTTATAGAAAATTTCTCCTTTGCATCAAAGTGTCCAAAGAGTCGAGTTGAGTTAAAATTCGGACCGAATCATCAAGAATTGACAACACTCATTCAAATAATACTACTAATAATAATTAATTGAATTATTGTAAGAAAAACATGAGAAGTTCTTTGATAGTATTTTTAGATAACGAGAGTTTTAAGATCACTCCCACTCAAGTAAGTCATTATTTTGGCCAAATCACTCAAGTTAAGTAACCTACCCAAGTAACATATTAACGATGGCCTAAATTGAAAATGAAATCACATTTTTGGGTTATTCTCAGAATACACCACTTCTATAGGTCCTTAAATGAAAAACCGCAAAACATTACTAACTTTTTTATATATAATATTTCAATTGTTATCCAATTTTTTTTTACCTTTTCTTTTTTCTAGGAAAATGAAAGAAAATTTTACAAGTAGAAGTAAAATTAAATTAAAATATAATAATATCTCGTCATCAATGGCGTAGTGTCATTGGGAAGAAGCTTGGAGATTGATTCATTCAGAGAGGTAGGAAAAGAGAAACACGATTTTCTTGTTGGAAGAAAAAGCTCCGGAATTTATTTATAGGAATTATAATTTTTTTCTTCTTTTGGCTGCGAAAAGGAATCGAAAATGAAAAACGAGGCAAGCAGCAGCAATAGCAGGGAGGAGAGCGTGGTGGCTGATTGTGGCCGCCGTCGAAGCTCCTGCGGTTATTGTAAATCCTCCGGCCGCACCAGTATCTCTCACGGTCGATTCCTTTAAAATTTCTTCTTTTTTTGTCTTTTTCCCTTTGGAATAAATTCAATTCAAAGAAGATTTTTAGTTTGATATATAATTAAGTAAAAAAGTTTTTTTGATTTAGCTATAATTGAAGTGAATTTAGGATTAATCTTTGATTAAGTGGTTTTAAAAGTCTGTTTCTTTGGTGGTTTTGCAGGTTTATGGGCGCATAGTATTACTGTTCATGATTATCAAGGTTTGGTTTCTTATTCTCTTATATATTCAGCAATTTGTCAAGTGAATTTTGTACTTTTGTAGTTTTAGCTGAGAAAACTAGGTTTGATCATTCAGCATCTTTTCTGTTTGAATGAGAAAACATAAGGTAGAAATACAGAATTGGAATGTGCAATTTGATATGTGTAGAATTGGATGAATTGTAGACTTGTGATCAATAATAGCAGTCTGATTTCTTTATTTTGTAATGGATTTTCTTTTGAATTTTTCTTTAATGGTGATGTCATCTGCTTTGTTGGTTGATACTGTTTTTGAATTGTACTTATTAGATCTTCTTGACCGGGGTTGGCGGAGATCTGGTTGTTTCCTCTACAAACCTGAGATGGAAAGGACATGCTGCCCATCTTATACAATTCGTTTGAAGGCGAGTGATTTTGTTCCTTCTAAAGAACAACTTCGAGTATATAGACGAATCCAAAGGTATAGGCATTACAATTACCCTATTTCTATCTAAGTTTCTGATTCGAAAATTTTGTTGTCTTGATTTTATTAATTGGACTGCTAAACAATGAGAAGATGTTTTCGTATTCTGTATAAGCTCTTAAAACTGATCGGTCTGACCTCTATGCTCCGAGGCTACATTGACCAAGGGGTTTTTATGCCCTTAGTTGTAGTTTTCCAAATTTGGAGATATTGTGAAATCACAGGTCTTAGTCTTTATTATTGACTTACATTGGTTTATTTAATGATGCATTTACCACATAATTTTGGGATTTGTAGATCCTCAGTTCTGACAGTAGTGTATACCTAGGTTTTTAGATGGCACGCTTGAGGAGAGAAAACCAATTGAACCTTCAATTTCAAGCTCAGCAGCGGAAGACTCACCCTCTTGTGGCAAGAAAGAAGAAAATAAGGCAGAGGAGTTCATGCGTCATTTATCTGACAAAATAGACAAAGTGGTGCTTACATATATTGAAAGTGGGGAATTTCCTTCTGGAATTCAAATGCCAAAAGCTTCCGTCAAAAAGGTTTTGCCTGCCAAACGCAAGTTATCAGTTGAAGGGTCAGAAGATCTTTTATACTCCAGCAATATTGCCTTTCAAATAGCAGCTACATTGAGGCGGAAACAATCAACCGACATGGACGTGCAACAATCACGAAAGTCAAGACATAGTGCCGCAGAAAATGATCTATGCCCCAAATCTGTTGCAGAGAAGTTGGTATCTTCCTTAAATCAGCTAGCAAACCTTTCTCGCTTGTCCATTAGGGCTTGCAATGGGCATATTAATTTTTATTCTGCTGGAAAAAGTGCATGTTCAGATGGGGATGTTCAAATTGTTGCTCTGCCTGAAGAATCTGGTAGCGGAAGTAAAAGCTCTTCTGCAAAGAAGCATAAGAGCTCTGAACATCCTCAAGCGAAAAAGCGGAAGCTGGAGATCCGTTTGAAAAGGTCCAGTTTTGATCCAGAAGAGTATGAACTATATAGACGATATCAGATTAAAGTTCACAATGATACCCCAGATCGCGTCACAGAAAGCTCATACAGGAGGTTCCTTGTTGACACTCCCTTACTATTTGTTTCACCATCTGCTGATGGCAAGGTTCCTCCCTGTGGATTTGGCTCTTTTCATCAGCAATATATCATTGATGGCAAGCTAGTTGCAGTTGGTGTGATAGACATCCTTCCTAAGTGCTTGTCAAGTAAGTATTTATTTTGGGATCCTGATTATGCATTTCTATCACTGGGCAAGTATTCAGCTCTGCAAGAAATTGGTTGGGTGAAAGAGAATCAAGCCTATTGCGCTAGTCTTCAGTATTATTATCTGGGCTATTACATACACTCATGCAACAAGATGAGATATAAAGCAGCCTATTATCCATCTGAACTACTTTGTCCTCTTCGTTACCAGTAAGTTCTTCCTCTGTGACTATCTGTATGCACACACACACTTGCTTATTTTGATTACTGAAACGTCCTCCAGGCTTTAGTTTGATGATTTTGAATGCCATAATTGTCAATACTTTCTAGCACAATGGTGTTGATTTTTATTTATGCAACAACCAAGAAATGAAGAGATGTTTTAATTGTTCCAATTTTCAACTTTGTTGGAATTGAAACTTGACCGCTTCTGTATTTCCTTTGTGACCTTTTATCTTAGAAATCAAAATTTCATCTAAGTCCTGTCCTTGGTACACATAGATAGAGTTGAATATGGCAATTTGTCATATTACATGGTTATTACTATATCTGCTTGTACAGTGATATTTGAAGCCTAATGAGCTGAAATAATGTTTCCAGGTGGGTTGCGTTTCATATAGCGAGGCCGTTGCTTGATAAAAAGAAATATGTCGTCTTATCTGATTTTGCTAGTTTACAAGATGGGGAGTCCTCCCAATCCTGTATCCCTGAAAGTGTCATGGAATCGCAGCATGATAACATAGGAGTAGACGACTCAAATGATGTCCGTATGGATGACAATGAAGAGATGATTGATTTTGAATCTGACAGTTCTGATGATGAATTGGACCCAGAAACAAGTAGCATGGAATCTTCTGCAATAGATGTTGGCGATTTGACTAATGTGTTAATCGGATTGAGGGGATCTCGACTAAGATACAAGGTAAGTAAATCCTAGGTGCTTTTATTCTCAGCTCTTAGTTGCATGGTATTTTTCTGGTGAGAAAGAATGTAACTGTAAGAAAAGGAGCTAATAATTAATATACTCAGCAAGGGGTTGTTATCTTTATCTCCCGATTCCCTGTACTAGTTCCTAAGTGGCTCCACTGTATAGTTGTTAAAAGGAAATTGATGCATTAGGGTTTAAACCTGCATGCTGGATATACAAGTCCATATCCACAATCTAGAGAGAATCTGGGTCCTTGAACGAGAAGCTAAGTATAAACCTCTTTTAATTGTCTCCTAGTGTGATCTATTCTACATTTTTGTAAATATTCTTTTCTCTTACCCAAATGGTTTCTTTTCGAAGGATCTTCAACGAGCATTTGGTCCCACAGAAAGGAATTACTTGGAAGCTCAATTGCATAGCTATCAGAGGGTGGTTGGACCAGAGCTGTCCGAGCGAATGGTTTATTCGCTTGGCTAAATTTATATTCCATTCATGACTTACCTAATCGGTCTCGAACCATTCTTCCTCCTGAGTCTTCCAATCATTCAGATTGCTGAAGGAGGGCTGTTATCAAATTCATTTAGTCAAGAAGCAGAGATTCCTCATCCAGTTTCAAGGTCATCTTATGGTATGCAGCTTGCTTGCATGTAACTTATTCTCTTTAGTTTACCAATTGAAATTGCAGTGGGTTTCTTCAATTGAGGAATTCATATATGCTTTTTCCTTTGTAATGATGACAATACATGGCATCAAGTTAAATAAAATTTGCTTTGCCTTTTAAGCTAAATGTTTTCGAGTCGATCATGGCTTGAATCAAAAGAACACCCGAAAAAGCAAGGTGACGCCATTAGAGTATTTCCTGAGTTTAATAATTGAGCCATGGCTCATTTAGCATAAACCTACCCAATTTTTCATTATAGTATTGAATATTGATTGATTACGCATTTGAGAATCTACGCAATTGCTTGATTGATGATTCCATATTCAACGGGATTGTCCGAATATGCCGCCTTCTTTTTTTCTTTTTTTAACTTTTTTATATTCCATTAGATGCCAATTTGCCAACCCAGCTAAAATCCAATAATTCCCATCTCCAAATAGAAATAATAAGCAACTGTTGTTTTAAACCCAATTTAGATGTTTAAACATGCTACAAAGAGGGCAAAAGCTACAGTTTGATACTAACAAATTATTGAAGAGAATGAAGGGCAAAAAAACAGGACATAACTCTTGGAAGTGGTTTGTTTGTTTTAGGAGATTACTAAATACCGTCCCCTTTTTACTAGGTACCGCCCCCTCTTGGACTATTTTGTCATTTCCTTCAAACCTCAAACTTTTCAATTCTCTCAGATTCTCTCAACCTTCAAACTTTCAAAACTCAATCATTCAAAATCATTCAAGTAAAACAACATCAAAACGCATGAACAAAGATTTTTCGGATTGAAAGTATGCTTTTTTTTTAAAAAAAAAATTAAAAAAACAAATATCTATTTATCATTAATCAAATATTAAAGTCCTCTTGCTAATATTGACATATCCGTACCTATTTAAACTAAATGAATTGTCCAATGCTTATTAAAGCACAAAAGGAAATTAAAGGAAAAATTTTAAAAAAAAAAGAAAAGAAAAACGTTAAAAAAAGGATGATGAACACAGCGGGTCGCGGCCCACCATGGTCCGGATCGCGCGCGACCCGCGATCGCGCGTGACCCGGACCATGGGAGGCCGCGATCCGGGCGTGACCCGCCATGGATCGGGTCACGACGCGGGTCGCGGCCCATCACGGTCCAGATCGCACGCGATTACTGGTCGCGCACGACCCGAACCATGGTGGGCCGCGACCTAGCTGTGGCCGGGTCGCGACCCGCTATGCTCATCTTTTTTTTTCTCTCTTTCTTTCTTTCTTGTTCTTCTTTAATTTTTTTTTTTAAGATTTTCATTTAATTTGCTTTTATCCTTTAATAAGTATTGGACAATTCATTTAGTTTAAATGAGTATGGATATGTCAATATTAGTAAGAGGACTTTAATATTTGATTAATGATAAATAGATATTTGTTTTTTACTTTATTTTTTTAAAAAAAAAACATACTTTTAATCTAAAAAATCTTTGTTCATGTGTTTTGTTATTGTTTTACTTGAGTAATTTTGAATGATTGAGTTTTGAAAGTTTGAAGGTTGAGAGAAGTTGAGAGAATTGAAAGGTTTGAAGTTTGATGAAAAATATAGCAAATAGCAAAATTGTCCAAAGGGGGGCGATAGCTAGTAAAAGAGGGTGGTATTTAGTAATTCACTTGTTTTATTCCGGGACAAATCTCGACCTAGTGATAAACTAACTTAAATGATGGATAGTAGGGTTAGGGTCAATATCAATCAATTATTAGGCATCTCACTCAATTGGTGCCTAATTGTTTGGGGCAAGTAGGGCCTTGCCAGATACTGCTTTGTTACGTAATTTGGGTCCCTCACTCTTTACAAGAAATAAATTTAATTTTACTAATTATATTAATAAATAAAGTTTATTGTAATAAGTTTTTGACAGGTATATATATGTATAAATTGATTTATAACGGTGGCAAAATCCAACTGATTCAAGTTACTGGTGTTTGTCACGCAAGCAACTAACTTTCTATAAAAGAATGAAAGAAGATAAAATAGATATATTGAACTCATGATATAAACTAATTTCTCTTTGGTTTTAACTTTCTATTCTTAGTATTATTATTATTAGGGAGGAAAATGGTTTACTTGATTAAAACAACAATCCCAACTAGGTTTTCAAGATGATCCAAAGTTTGGAGAAAACATAAGTTACCAATATTAGAAGTCAAAGCAAATGAATTGCAAGATTGCAACATTTATGCATAAAAATGATAGTGAATATCAACATCTGAAACTTGAATTTATAACACAATAAATAGTTATTCATGTTTTTTAAGACATTAGGTAAATCAGAATCAACAATTCAATGTTTTTTCCAATCATGTTATTCACAGCAAGTTAGAGAAGTTGCTTGTGAATAAGGAATGACCAGTTTTAAGAATTCACATGAAGCTAAATGAGAGAAGATAATGGGGGGTTAAAAGAATGTACAATTGGAATTTGACAGCAGAAGTCATAGTTAATCAAACATCATCAGCATCACTCCCGCCGATATGTGCTTCATGGCTGACCCAGTAATTGCTTCCATCGGGACCTGACACCTTAAACCTGCTCGAATCGAAAGCATGATCCATAAAATCTTCATTAAGAATGTATCTCTCAACCATAATCAAAGTTCTTTTCCCCCATGATTCTCATTATTTACTCACCGTTCAAGGACAGATTTTCCTTCCTTGTACTTCTGGTTCTTCTCATGGGCAAATTCCTGAGAGAAACAATCCATGTAACAAACAGCAAACATATACACCGAGAATTTTGATATCAGTAACACAATGTCTTACATATTTCCACCCAACAATCGATCCACATCCAACACAGAAGATGTCAGCCACAGTGTGCAACCCGGTCATCATCAGTCTATCTTCCTTCTCCCCAGAAGAAACATTCACTCTGTCAAATGATGGGAGATTAGAAAATTTATCTATGAAATGATCATTGCATACAGATAACTTCAAATCTCATTTTCTCAAAAGATCATATATAAGTCGGATGTCCATGAAGTCCATGATATACCTGCAATGTCCTCCATCCATGCTCTGTCTTTTATTCAAAAAGCTCAAAATGAAAAACATAATAGGGGGAAAAAGAACCTTGTGCTTTTGAGCAATTAAAAGCTATTACCTTTACCTTGCTCCAACTAAAGTAAACAATTGTTAGAATCAACAATGAATTTAACAAGAACAATTTTTCACTTATCCAACAAGCAAAGACATAACTAGCCATATCTCCTTTATCCAAAGATTAGTAACAATTAAAATGCTCTAAGAGCACAAACGCCTGCCTAATTCCGTCATTATAGAAGTAACTGGCACCTTATGGCATAGGCAAGTATTAGAGTTGCTGGTCTTGCTTTAGAGTAATTTTAATATAAATTTGGTTTTAGTGCATGATACAGAGGTGCCTAAAATCAAGAAAACTTACACCTTACTGAAGAGATATGCTTTCCCATGCCTGCAGTGGAAGGACTGAAGGGAAGAACACAGGCAAAACACATGGTTAGAAACTGTGCTTCTAAGAGAACCCCCAACCAACATCTTTTTTGACACCATGAAAAATGTTAATACCAATGTGAAAGCAAAAATGAAAACCTCCAAAATGATAAACTATCAAAATGTGCATATTAAATAGGTATCATCCACTTCTCATGATGAAACTAAAGGTCATAATACCAAGCAGTCAAGCGCCTTCTGCATTCTGTACCACTTACCATAAACCTACTCTAAAGTCTAAGTACAAGCATTTTACTTCTAAGTGATTGACCACAATGCATAAGATGGTTAATGGTTATTATCTTCTTCAAAGTATCATGGCACCAATGAGACTCTGTTGTTACTAGTGAGTATCAATTATCACAGATTCATATTTTCAGGTCATATCATAGATACAAATGAAGAGGGAAAGGACTTATATTCCCTCCCCTACTAGTTTCAGATTAAAACTTAGTTTTTTCTTGTATTGACTTGGGATTCTCTATTACCTTTGCCGGTCATATATCAGAATAAAAGCTATAAGACTTAAATTCATATCCACATACCAGGTTTAATCGCTTGCACCAGTCATTTCAGATACAGAAGAAAACATGTAAAACATTATATTTTCCATAAAGACCAACAATTTGCCATCATCATAAAGTGCCAAGCCCTTCCAAAACACACTAAACTAACATCTATGCTCAAGAATAGACAACAATACAAAATGATGTTAAGATCCTCCCAGCATCAAGTCTATCCTTGATGAGTCAAAATTGAACAACCATTGAACTTCCAAAAACCAAAACACATGATTGCCTTGCCACTACACTATTTTGCATAAATCATAATCTCAGTTCATAAAAAAAGTCAGAAAGACCAAAATGGATTATCCAAATTCCCTGCTTTAATGATGAGGAAATTTCAGTTCAATCAATCATGAAGCCCCATTATTAATTAATCAAAAAACTCATCTAAAAAAACAAAATGTGTGTTAACCATGAAGTCCTACTCCAAGTAATAAATGCTATGCAACACTAAAATGATGGAACCTTAGACATCTGCTATCATCACATAAACACTATAAACACAAACAAATTAAAACACCCAGATGAAGAATTCACAAGAATATCACATGAAAGTCAAAAGGAATCAATTTGAACAAGGGAAAAGGAAACAACCTTGGAAACAATATCCTCACAAAGAGCAAGATGAGTTCTGCAGTGCTTGCAGCTATAAACTTTCCCTTCAAGATTCACCACAAATAACCTCCCCATCTAACCACCACCTACCAGATCCTTACAAAAACAAATTTATAAAAAAATAAAAAAAAAGGGGAGAATCTTTCTGTTTTGTATATCAGAAAAGGAAAAGAAAATTGAAAACTTTGAATGAAGAACGAAACCAAAGATTGATGATTGATGAAAAGGGTAGTTAGAATTGAAGGAAATGAATAGATTGCAACCGGTAAATGAAAAGGAAAAAAAATAAAAGAACTATATAATAATTGAAGAGAAAAGGAAAGGAAAGGAAAGGAAGAGAAAACTTTGGAGTCTGGGTCTGGGATTTGTTGAACTGTTGCTAATATTATTTTGGTTTTGCCTTGGCGTGGCTTCCTCTTTGTCTAGTTTTTGCGTAGGCTTTCATGTATTGAATAGTTAGTTTAAGCAAAAAATGTGGACCAAAACCAAAGAAGCTATCAAACATTTACACCATTTATCTGACTTTTTGTCTGTAAAGTGTATACAACCTGCCAAAGACGTGTATTCTACGGGTCACCCTCTTTATCTTTTTACACCATTTTTATCTGATTTCTTTCTTTCCTTTTTTCTTAAAAGATGACTATTGAGTTTTTTTTTTTAAAAATATAATATATGAATCGTATTGTATTCATTGAGAAGAAATAGAATCAAGATTACAAACTTAGGACAATGAATGAATTGGTAGTAGTATATTAATTGTTGTTATGTAATGATTCCACCGTTAGAGAAGTGATTAACCGAAAGGATAAGTAACTTTTACCAAGAACACAAATTTAATCCCAAATTCATTCACCAAGAATTTCGAATTTTCACGTTTTCAACCATTTTTTTTTGGCTAAATAGCCCTTTTGCCCCCTGAACTTTGCAAATTTAGGCCAAATTGCCCCTGAACTTTAAATTGTGTCACTTTGCCCCGAATATGTAAATTCAGGCCAATTTACCCCTGACTTGACGGTTGACTAACGGATTCCGTTAAGTCCCATAAAATTTGCTGACGTAGAAAACTTTTGCTGATGTGGCATTTCCACGTCAGCTCTCATTTGGGTCCCACCCTAGCATTTAGGGTCATATGGGCCCACATGAGCGCCACATCAGCATAAGTTTGCCCCATCAGCAAATTTTATGGGACTTAACGGAATCCGTGAAGTGAAGGGGGGATTGGCCTGATTTTACAAATTCAGGGGGCAAAGTGGCATAATTTAAAGTTCAGGGGACAATCTGGCCTAAATTTGCAAAGTTTAGGGGGCAAAGGGGCTATTTAGCCAAAAAAATTGGATTAATAAATTTTGAGGGAAAAAGTGTTATATACTACTCAATTATGTAAAATTACATTTGAAAGACCCACTTAGTGACTTGACCAGAAGTCAAGATATCAACCAAATGACAGAATTTTTAGTAAGATTGAATTTCACATTCCACTTTTCTTAGGTCATTTTCATCTCTTTTTTTCTTCTTCTTCTTTTTCCTTTAACATTTTCCTTTAATCAAATTCCACAGAACTCATTTGATGAACTCCACCTTTTTTGTACATTTAGAACAAACTCATTCATTTAGGATCAAATAACTATTTATTTCCAAAGGTTAAACTTGCATTTTGGGTTTTTCTCAAGGAGCTCAAATTGATGATTGTTTGCTTATATTATATAGTTTTCTACTTGGGTTGGACAGTTCTTTTCAACCCAATCCAAAAATGAAATTGCACTATTGCACCTAACCCACCAGCCACATATATATAAACCCATTCAATCCTCCATAAAAAACAATAATGAAATATGTTGAATATTTGTTCTTTTATTAAGTCTTTAATTGGACTTTATAATTGGTGAAGCCATTTGTCTTTGCTTATGTTTTTGTTTTATTACTTTCTAGAAGGGGTTTTTTTTTAATAAGATTTTGCTTTCAAGTAAAACCAATAATTAACACTACTAATAATGAACAAAAAGTAAAAGTATCACCACTCAACAATCATATCTTAAAAATCAATTTTTAATCAAGTGATCTAGTCATATAGAATCATTATTTATATATCAAAGTAATACTAAGTAGCTAGTGTATGATAGGATGTAGATTTTGTTGGTTATGATGAACTTTTCTTTTTGTCCCTTGTTCACAAAACCTATACAATAAATGATAATAAAAAAAAGGCCTAATCCTACAATCTAGTGGCATAAATATGTTACAAACGGATATGACTTCTAAATCATTAGGCCTCTCTCCCCTGCATCAATCTTTATTTCTAATCAGACCCAATAATATTGGGTGGTAGCTAGCTATAGCCCAAAGAGTAGTAAAATCTTATTATGTTTGGCCCATTTTATATTTTCTAACCTTATGCTGAGAATAAATTAACGCTTTAGTGAAAATAACTCAATGTCCATCTCGAGTTTGAGTCTCGTAAATAACCAAAATAAGTATTGAGATAACCTTCCAACAGTTGGGAGCTAATGCAATTCGAAGCTAATGCAATTCAACTTTGAATTGATCGGATCCAATGTGACTACTAGATATAAGGAATATGGCCCAAAAAACTTGAGTACTTTCTTTGCTCTTTTACCTCATAAGTTCAATTAAAATACTAGTATATATAATTTGATAATGTATTAATGCAAATCTCAGCAAATCAATGTGATTTCCTTGGTCTTTTTTTACAACAACAACAACATGCAATTAAATGATCATTCTCCCAAATATATATAGTAATTAGCATCAATTGTTAAAGCTAGCAATGAAGCTAATAGGACCCTTTCCAGTAACTGCAGCTTGGATTCCAAAGATGAGGAAGGCAATCATGGCAAGCCTTGAATGCTTGATTTCTGCCAATTTCAAGTTATCAATTTTCTCAGGGTCAGAAGCCAAGCCAAGTGGATCAAAATACCCACCAGGGTAAATTCTTTTCTCAGGGTCAAGCTCTGCATTTCTCTGGAATTCAATGTAACCAATCACCAGAACTTCAATCCAGATTAATGTGGTGAGGGAGAAAGGAAGTGGTTGGCCAAGGTAAGATGATCCTTCAACTAGCTCAACCTGAAACACAAAAATAGAAGGAAATTAAAAAGAATATACATTTCTAATTTCAGTCAATAAAAACAGAAAATAGAAAGGGAACAAAATCAGGATTTAAATGCTGAACTTTGTATCTTTTAATAAGGCCATGGGATTTCAACATCATGATTTTGTCATCATTAGCAATTGCAATAATCATGAATTTTTGCTTGGATCACAAGAAGACACGAAAGGTTTGTGGCATCCAGCCATTTTTTTTTAAAGATGGTCCCAAAAGATCAACCTTTCTTTCTCATTCTTCATGAGAGGAAAGTGATCCCATATATATCAATCCAAATTGCAGATTTTTTTTTCCTTTGGTTTTGATTTAAGCATTTAGATCAATAACATTAATATACACATCAATCTCTTTCCTCCACTCATCTCACCTACTATACTCTCAGTCTAGCAGCTCTTAAATCATTTTTCCTCCCAAAATAATTATTGATTAATATTATAAATTTACAAGTTTATGTTGCAAATTTAATAAATTAATTAATCATGTTGACTTCCTCCCCTGATGGTCGAGAGGCCAGGAAAGTCATGTAAGGGCACGGATTCGAATTCCACCCTCCCATCCCCTAAAAAATCATGTTGAAGAGTCCATATATAGTTCAATACCATTTATTTATGTATTATTCCCTATCACTTACCTAATAATGAAGTTCCCATATAATTGTATAGACTATAGTGGAGAATAAGGATATGTGCTAAATAAGGAAAACAGAGTAATCTATCCACATCTTGCCAATATTTTTTCACATAAAAAAGAAAACAATTCACATAAACTTTAATATACAAATCCCAATGGAAATTGTTAATTATGCCAAGTATGTGATACTAATTAATTATGCCTCCAATCAATGTGCATAGGTTAAACAAACAAGTAATAGTCTTAAATTAATCAAATTTCAGATTTAAATTTTGATGATATAAAGTTTATAAACATTGTAAATTTTATAGTATGATTTTGCAAAAATTGCATGCAATACATACCTTGCCTGCGTCTTGCCATGCAACTCCGGTGAGTGCCTCAACAGCAATAGCACCAAGAGTTCCCAACATTGCCCATCTCCCATGAATCAGCTCACATTCTCTGAACCTTTGGATCCCAAACACCTCCGTGTACGGCTGAAACGGCGTCGGCTTCAGCTCCGATGACTCGGTAATGACCCCGAGAAGCTCACCGACATTATTCTTGGCCAAGTTCTGGTCCAATGAGTCCAAATCATACTGCAAGTATTCTGCTGGTTTAGCAAAGCCAAAAGGGTCAAACCCTCTGTCTCCGATCATTGTCCCGTCAAGCCATTCCGGCGACTTTGCTCCGGGGAACCAGACGAGGTCAGATGATGGTTTTGCTACTTTTTTTGGTGGTGGTGGTGCCTTTTTTTTGGTGCCAAACCCAAACCTAGCTTGGATTTTCCCAGAGTTAAGGTTTGGCTTGGAGATACGGGTCCCGAAGAAATGTGACGTGGCGGCGGCAGCGGCGGTGGCCATGGCTGAGGAGTGGGTGGTGCTGGCGAAGTAGCTAATATACTTGGTCTCTACAAAACTACAAGTAGGCCAAGTTAGTAGTGTTTATATATTGTGGTAAGTTATAGTATGTTACATAGAGGGAATAAAATGTAATTTAACAATGTATATTTTCTTATACCCTTTTGTATTTTTTCTCAAATTTTTGTTGTTTTCTTATTCTTTTTATCAAAATTGATGGGTGTCAATGGGAATGAAATTTTAGGGCCATTATTTCTGCCTTATCCGTCTATGGGTGAGGTTGGATGGGTTGATTGCTTCTTCACCTTATTATTTTGTGGGGTCTTTTGGAATTGTTCAGTCATTTTCTAGCTCATATTTAAGGATACCTTTTAACCTTACAATTAGGTTTTCTAATGTCTATGATGGGAAAACACCTTCTCATCAATTGCAAAATGGAAAAATCTTTAATGGTACATCAATGGTATGGTTCATAATACACTTTCATTGTAAATAAGCTACTTCTCTTCACCATTCTTTTTATACAAATCCTTAGCATCTCCCATCGAGCATTTGGTCTAGTAATAGAGTACTGGATTCTTAATTTTAATGGTTAGGATTTGATCCCCAAACAATTCAGTATCAAAAAAAAATCCTTAGCATATATTTGGATCGAGTTAAGGGAAGTTTCCTAATATCTATTTTATCATATCTTTAATGGGTCTCAAATCACCATTTCCTTTAATCTTTTTCACCATACAATCAATTAATCATTTTTTGGTTGAAACTCTATTAATAATTTATTACTTTACAAGTGATTAGTACATTTTATATGTGATTATCAAAATATGAAAAAGTCTTGAAGATAAGATTGATATTATATAGTACATGTTCTAGGGACAATTTTTTGCACATGATAAGCTGAATTGTACATCAAGGAAAAGGAATAAAGAGGAAGAAAGAAAATTGAAGAAGTGAAAAATACAGTATTGAGATGAGAAAAATGAAAGAAAAACAGGACAGACAGTTGTTTGCACTTGCACAGCAATAGTTTTCAAACAAAAGCACTTATATTAGCTAATTAGCTTTTGATGCCCAACCGAACCAAAGTACCAAACCAACGTGGAATCAATCTGTCAGACATGTTAGATACTCTGCCAGTAGGATGATCACAACTCCAAAACACACAAACCGACAAAAAGATCCTACAGTCAACTTTCCTACTGCCCACCTTGCCCTTCCCAAAACTTGCCACGTGTCCTCCAATGGACCTCCCACAAATATCTTCTTGGCATCTGCCTATGTTCTTTCTTTTCATTCCTCTCTCTCTCTCTCTCTCTCTGCTTTTAGTTCTACTCTCTTTCCCCTGCTCTTCTCTGGGTTTCTTTTCTTTCTTTTTTAAATTACAGTTTTTTTGGGTTATTTTCTCTTCTGTAATAAAGGTATGTTATGGTTTTCTTTGTTTGATCCAATATTCACCTTTTTCTTTGGAAAACTGCTGTCATGTTTTGCTTTGATAGTTTTATAATTTCTTCATAAAGTCCTTTGTTATGATCCTGCATGATCTAGTTTGATTATCTTTCCAAGTTTTTCTATGTGGGTAATTTTGTTACTTTTATTTTATGGTCTGAATATTTCCTTTTCTGTTTTGTATGTTGATGAAAGGAACAATCCATTGACTTTGATGTTACCTAACAAGCTTGTTTCCCAGAATTAATTAATTAGTTTTTTACTGTTTCAAATTCCCCTTTTTGGGAACTTTTCAACAAAATTTGGTGCCCTAGGTTGAAACTTTTGGTAAAAATATGTATAGTCTTTCCTGTAAATAATATACTACTTTAAGCACAATGATCCTGGATTACTCATTTAAGGTTGTCTCCCATGTTTGACTATAGTTATCAAGATTTAACAATCCTTGTTAGTTTCTGAGATTTAGTTCAGTTCTGTTATTTCAGGAAGCTGTCTTGTTAGAATGATGAAGGCAACAAGGAGCCGAGCCGCGGCCAGGAAGGACACCAAGGAAGCAGTAAAGCCTGTTGAGGAAAGGTTGGTTTTTTGAACATCAAGTGATCAATGTTGTCTAATAATGTCTGCAAATCTTAATTTGCTTTTTTGAGCCTTAAATGTTGTTCCATGTATTTGTTGATCCAAGAGTCGAGTTTCGAGCAGTATTCTTACATTGCATTGAAGTCATTTTGGTTATTCCACTTTGTGTATTTTGACAAGAAATGAATCATGTGTAATCAAGTTTTTTTCTCTTTTAGGATCGGAAAGCGAAAAGCAGCAATCAAGGCGGATAACAGTAGCAAAAAACGGACAAAGAATGTCAAATTGGCGAAGAAAGACCCCAACAAACCCAAGAGACCCCCCACTGCTTTCTTTGTTTTTCTGTAAGTTTCTCTCAAATGGTTGTAAGTAAGGAATTTCAAAATTTCAGTCCATCGGCAAGATCATCATTCAACTATATGTTTGATTGCAGAGAAGAGTTCAGAAAGATTTACAAACAAGAGCATCCAAAAGTGAAGGCTGTCTCAGCTGTAAGTAGCAATCTGCTATCATTTGTTTACTTAATTAGGGAATTTGTATTTGTTGCTGTTAAATTGTCTAGATCTCTTCATTTGGAGTGTCAAATTGATTTTATTGCTATATTTTGATTGAAGGTGGGCAAAGCCGGGGGAGAGAAGTGGAAGTCCTTGTCTGCTGCAGTAAGTACTCAATAATATCACCTGAAATTACTTGTCTTGGTTGAAATGTGTATGGAACCAGGAATTATGTCAACCGCTCCTCCAATTGTCACCTTTAACGCGGAAAATACAATGGATTCTGTTTGTAAAGGTGATGCATAAATCTTCCACTGTGGCTCCAACTGGACCTGGCTATGCACCAATCACATGTTCGGCGACTTTGGAACTTTTATGGCATGGTCAAGCCAATGCCAGTCTGGTCCAAGGGACCTAGATATATGGTAATCCATATGGCTGGAATTGGATGGTGGATTTTGAGATATGCTTATATGCATCTCCTGATTGGTGTGTCTGCAAGTTGGAAATTAATCACATATATCAATTAGTACTCAAATTAACTAGTTATGGGAAATGGTTTATAAAGTTTTGTTAGTAAGTTCCATTCTCTATCTATGGCTTGGATTCTTAGCTTTTTGAAAGTCACTGCCTCTAAAATGCTTACCTTGTTCTTCTATGGGTTGCAACTCGGTAGGAGAAAGCTCCATATGAAGCGAAAGCAGCGAAAAGGAAATCAGAATATGAGAAGCTCATGGCCGCCTACAACAAGAAACAGGTAAACTAGGGGCCAACATCCCAATCATGTGAAAGAAATGGGTAAATTTTATGCTATCTTAGATTACTCTACTAAATTTATTATGTCTAACTCAGGCAAGCAGTGATGATGAGGAAGAAGCGGAGTCTGAAACATCAAAATCGCAGGTGAATGACAAAGACGATGAGGAGAGCGAAGAGGTAATCTATTTTGCAGCTGTTTTCTATTAGATTATGCAAGTTTTTGTTTTATTATGGTAGTAATGATCATTTCTGGTGTATTTTCATGCTTGCTGGTGTATTAGACTCCATCATGATTCTCCTATTAAAATTCAGAAATTTGCATTTCTATTCCTCTGATTAAATCCTGATTAAAATCGGCTTTTGGTAATTGTAGGAGGAAGAAGATGAAGACGATGATGATGATGACTGAATCTCGCACGGTACTTGATTTAGTCATGTAAATGAACAATGTTACAAATTCTGGCTTAGTGACATTGTATGAATAGATGTATGCTTGGTTTATGTTCATGTGTGTTTAAATTGTCGAGGAGAATGAAAACGCCGCTCCTCTTATCGCTATTAGTCCTGTAAGGTTACTTCTGCATTCAGTTGGCGTATATATGCAACCTCATTATCTATGTGAATATATGCATATCTGAAGTTCTGAATCCTTTGACAGAATATGTTTTCAAATCTTCAGCTACTGCACTATGGATTCAAATAGCAGACAGCAGCATACAAAGCTTTTTTTCGTTTTTAATTCGTAGTTTCATTTTGACATATGCATAGTTGATTCCACTCTCACAATCAACCACTTGAAACCAGTTATGTAGCTAAGTTTGCAACCTGTTTGTAAAGCTAGACATGAATTAAGCCAAAACTCTAATATTCTAAACCTCATCTTTTTTTTTTCTTTTTAAAGGTTTGACAAAGGGTTTCTTTAGGTCTCATTGGCCCGACGAGTCGGCGGAGTGTGAAGTTTAAAGTCCTTCAAACAAATGCACTCTCGGAGAATCGAACTTGTATTCTCACCATTTAACATCTTTTATCCATCATTTTTTGGGTAAACCTTAGCATTTTGCTTCCATTGCAAACTTGGGCTAGCATTTTCATAAAGGGCCATCTAGTTATCTCAGCAAAAAGACCCATGGAAGCCCAAAATTTATATATTTTTTGGTTAAAATTGAACAATTCATAAAGAAGCCCAAAATTTATATGGTTATATCAAACATCTTAGAGTCTTGAGACATACACAAATGACCCAAAAGCCATAAGATTTGGCCCAAATTCAATAGTATCCATGGTACTATAACATGCTAGAGGGTATTTAGATGTAGCTTTCAAATTGAGATTTAAGCCAATTTCATGTCCCTAAAGTTGTAACATTTTTTACAAATATTAATGCAAAAAAGATGAGTTCTACTTTGATGATATTGTTGGATCTTGAGTCACTGCTCTTTAGGATATGATTGATGAAGCATGCTACAAAAAAAAAAAAAAATTAATGTAAAGTTTAGAACTTTAGAAGAAATAAACAAAAGCGAAACCACTTTCCAAGCCATAATTATAGAACATACTATACATCAATAACAATATATTCATGGAAAATGATCAAATAGAAATGGGCAGGCTGTAAAGGGAAAAATCATGAGACCAACCATGATTTCACACGTGTCGGTGTCGAAACATGTCGCCGGAAAGTAAGCATGTGATAGCCACGTGGTCGATAGGGACAGGACCAATTGGGATGCCAAAGTGCCACCATCATCATCAAAGAAACAAAGGGCAAAATGCCATGAAGACACTAAACATTTCTTTAGTTTTTTTTCTTATGCTAATCATGATTTAACATCTATAATTTCAATGTTAATCATTTGTATTGCATAATCTCCAACATTAATCATTTCCAATGTCAGTTTCCAAATCAACAATTAAAGTAGAAAAAAAATTGTTTAAGACATTTTTTGTTTTTGCTAATGTGTGGGATTTTGTTTGTGCCTTCGATGATGTCGGAATTTTGTCGCAGCGATTCACGCATGCACGTGCGGTGGGGTTGATTTTTCATCATAAATCTCTTCTAATGATCCTACCACCCTCACCAATAAAAAAGGTAAATTTCTCGAAATGGATTTTGGGATTTCATGATTTTATGTGGATTTTGCATTTGATCAATAAGACGTTAATGAGTGGAAGGAGTTTAATGTCCCTTAAGTAAGGTTTCGAGTTCCAGTATAATAAATGGCGAAAAAAAGTGATAACACAGTAAGGTACGACGCTATTCGACTCCGAATTAGTTGGTAATCCAGTATTGTTATCAGAGGCTTAGAAAAAAAAAACCTCTATTTCCTTCACAACATGAAAGCACCAACAATACGAAAAAACAAGAAGATTGTTTCAAGTTTAAGAACAATCATGAATTTTTTGAAAAAATCGAAAATGATCATAGTTTCTTTTTGTTATATGTGAAACTAAGTTACATAGTGAAGGATTCGTATCTCATAAGTCTCACTCGTGTAAATCAAAATAAGAATCAAGGATTTCAGAAACTTTCATATATATATATATATATATATATATTTGTACTTATAATCTTTATCTTAATTAATCATTTTCAGAGAAATATCGAATGTTGTTAATTAAGAAAAATAGACGTCATAAGAATTTTCTCGTTTGAAATTCTTAATTCTTGCAATTCATACTCGAAATTAAATGCATCTCAAGTCCAAATTAGGGATTTAAAGTGAGTGTTGGATACAAAGACTTGTAGCAAATGATTTACTCTAAAGTTCCCTTTATAATTCATACCCAAGAGTTAAAATGAAAGGGTGATTGAATATAAATATAGTTGATATAAAAAGGAAAAAAAATAATAGTAGTACTTTTTTTTTAATTTCTTGTTTTCGAGATTACTTAAGTCAGTTCATATAATGCTTTGTGCAATGAATTCAATCCAATAACTTCACACGTCTTTCCTCCTTTTAGCCAAAGGCTGCTTTTGTAGCTAAGAAATGATGATGGAAAGCTAAGACTTGGGATGGAAATCATGGGAAAACAAACCAAAAAAAAAAAAACTCTTGGATTGACACAAGTGAAGAGACATGAATGGCATAATATTTCTTTTGTAAAATTCAATGACATGAAAAAAAGAAGGCAGACAATGAATGATTTCAAATGAACCTACTCTATGCATATAATTAGGCAGCTTTGTCCCCATTTTTTAAAGCAACAAGCAAAAATCAACATAGCCTAAATCAAAACATGAATAGAAGATAGTAACACATTCATAGTACTTTTTACTCTTTCTTTCTTCTTTTTTCCCCAATCATACACATGTATATATGCATTAGGTATTATACCGTTCTAAGATTCAAATATGAGACTACAAATTGGATTTTTAAACTATGATAATGGATAAATTTGGGGACATTTCAACTTTTTTTCCATGTAGTAGATTGAGAGATAACTAATTAAGTTTGACTATGTTTATAAACCTTTTGGGATTAAGTCAATAAAATTTAGTGTCGATTAGTGAATGATTGGTGCATAAGGTCAAGCAAAAGTCTTAAAATGTTGGGTGTTTTGAGAAAAAAAAATTAGGGATAAACAGGAAATAAAAAGTGGGTTTCTTGGATTTAGACTAAAATCATGTTGATTAGAGACAAAGAAACCAAATCCCAAAAGATTAGAAAGGGAATTTGGCCGACCAAATCAATCAGAAAGAAAAAGAAAATTATCACCCACCAGCATTTCTCGAGAGAAAAGAAGTGAAATCTTAGGTAATTAAAAGTTTGTGGTAGGAATTTTCTAAAACCACATCCCCCAATGGGAGCAATCCCAATACTTTTGGTAGCACTAATTAATCTTGCATCTTATCACCTGAAAATATACAAAAGTGAACTTCCATTTGTACATCATAAAGTAGAGGCAGATTGCTCTATTTTAATATGGAAAATCATCATATTGAACTTAAATTGTTTTAGTGCACATTGCAACTATGTCCAATTTCCCCTTAGTGGCTCAAAAGACCTTTTTTTTTGGCAAAATTAAATAGTTGGGTGGTTTATAAAAAAATTTACAAGGTAAAGAAACTTCAAGACATTGTGGGGCAAAAGTTCGAACCCCTGCCCTAATACTAGGCGAGCATAATTTCAAAACATTCTTAAATTTTCTTACTTGGATTTTTAAAAGACTTTTTCTATGATCCAACTTGATTATACAATTTGGCATGAAATAATATTTTTAAGACAAGTTTTTATATAATAATGTATTAATTTCAATAATCAGTGTTCAAATCATGGCAATTATGTACATATCTTTTTCTTTACCAAAGATATCCCAAGTCCTTTGGATCTTGACTAATCCTCTTCGGGCCGTGAATGATAAAGTTAAAGGCCTCTAAACAAATGCGCTTTTAGGGAATCGAACTTATGTAACCATCCATCATTCTTACTCTAGATTTCATCGAGAATCATTGAGCAAACTTTGATCATCCTAATTATTCACCAATTTGGTTCCTTTCATCACCATCACTCATCAATTTGGTAAAAGATCTATTAAATGTTAGGATTGGGATGAAATTAATTAATGTAACTAATTTTTCCTACCTCCTATTATACTTTTTTGGCATATATGCTTTCCATGCATAGCCTTATAGGTCATGATAGAGGCCCAATGCCCAAAGCCTTCCTAAAACATGGATGATTATGCTTTTGCAGGGTTGAATAGGAGTTGAATTGAACCTTTCAGCTAAATTTGGCATCTAGCTGCTTATAGGATCTGAAAGGGAAACAAGTTCTGGTAAAATTGGAAAATCATCTGATCAGAATTATTAATTCTCTTTATTTATTTTTGCCCAAGAGATAAATATAACCATTTTCTCACATGAACTTTAAAGGCCTCCATTATGACAACAGGGGTGGGAATTGGGAAACCATGTGCCAATTGCCAATCTATTGAAGATATATCTTTATTACTTCAAGTTCTCCATAGCATTCAGTTAACTTACCATTTCTTTATATTCTTTTTTTTTTATCTCATTCTTATACAGGGCTTTGCCCTATCTAATCCGGATACGACCCATGTCGCACACCTGGTTATGTTGGATGAGTCTTCCAACAAAAACAGCTGCATACGTAAGGTATCGAACCTGAAAGCTATTGAAACTGGAATAAATCGCTTACCATTTGATCCAATTGATATTTCTTCACATTCTCTTGTATGAATAGTTACATAGGATTTTCATTAATTTATAGTTAAATAAATTATATCTCAAATGGAAATGGAAATGAAAATGACTCTTTCACCATCCATTTTTTTCCATTCACAGAACTTGACTATAAAATCTACTTAATGTGTATGGAATTTTGCTCAATCGACCTAACAAGTAGAATATTATTATTTGATTAATAATTTTATTTTATTATTACTAATATAATATCATTACTTTTTTGTATGATTTGATAACCTTCACATTGTGAATTGTGAGGAAGGATATACTATCAAACAACAATATCAAAGGATATCATCTTTGTCATGAATTATTTGTCCTCATTCAATTAATTTCAACATATAAAATCACAAATAATAAACACAAACAATGATAAAAACAATCAAAAAGATCTATTTCATGACAAGATTTTTCTTATCAAAGAAATTATAATTATACTATTATATATATTTGTTGGAAATTTCATTATAAAAACAAAACAAAAGAAGAAACTAGTTGTTGGGTAGTAGCTCTCAAATGCACCTAAAGAAGGGAAGAAGAGCTAAAAGCTTTTTTAGATTTCATTTTAGCTTTATAGCTTAGGTTGTTTTTGCTAGGCCCAAAGAACAAAACATGAAAAGAATCAGACATTTAGCCAGAAGACAAAGAAATCAAAGGGAAAAAAAAGAAAGCTCATATAGGTAAAATAGTCCAAAAGTAATTAAAAACAAATTTAGACCGTGTTTAGTGCACCGATTCATCGGTTCTTTGGCTGATAGACTGGTACATCGGTCAAACGGGCTTTAAGTATAATCTCCATTTTAATCAATGTTCTAATAATCTCATCTGTACAGTACTTAATTTAATCTGTACATTGTAATCTCATATGTACAGTACCTAAACAATATCAATCGCATCACTATCGCACCGTTCTAGTAAACACATCCTTAATATACTAATTATAATAATAATAAATTAATAATAATGTAAAAAACACAAAAATTTGCATGTGATTGAGGGTTGGGGTTGGTCTCTTTCTCTTTCTCATCAGAGTCACTGTCAAAAAAAATGTAAAGGAAAAAAAAACATTAAATGGAGACACACGTGCAACTCTGACAGATCCCATTCGTGTGAAGTATCAGACATTGGAAAGTGTAAAAAAAATAAAAGAATTTTTTAAATTTCAAAAAAATGTTATAAAATCGTCAGAGCCACACGTGTGGCAGCAGACCTCGTGTCTCGTGGGGCTGACCTGTCCAAAAGACCAAAACCCCAGGCCTTGAGAGTTTGACTCCCTTCAACGTCATTGCTTTTTTTTTCCCCTTTTTTTTTGCTCTTTTGATCTAATTTCCTCTATAACAGTTTTGAGTTTGATGCTAATGGTTTATTTGCTCACTTCAAGCCAAAACATTTTGATTTAGGCTTTATTTTGGCAGAACCTTTTAATTCGATCGATTATGGACAAAACATCATAAAATTGGTTCAATTTAGAATAATCTGTCAAATAAGGGTATATCTATAACCTTTTCGTAGGGTTAATTAAGATTTGACAAAAAGATTGTATCCATGTTAAATATTTGACGAATTACCTTGAATTAAACTAATTTTGAAATATTTAGCCTTTAATCAATCAAATCAAAAGGTTCTATCTCAAATTAGGTTTAAATTGAACCATTTTGCTATGAATTAAGCAATTAGCCATTCTAATTCCTAATAAGAGATATATAAGCAACATATATTACCTAAATAACTTTAATTTGGAGTACTAATCATTTTAACTATTACTAAAATTTAAAATAAAGTTTTAATTGATGAGTGTGAGTTAAAAACTATACACTAAAATCTGATTTTTTTTTCTACATACACTAAAATCTGATTGATCATATGCATTCTTGTACAATTTGAAATGAGATATTATCACAAACCTTATTCAAGGTAGTAGTAGTAATGAATCAATGATAAGGACAAACACCTTTTGGTCAGCCTCTTGGAATTGTGATAATGTATAAACAACACAAATGTAGTATAGTCACAAAAATTTGTGACGGATTGTGCAAAAATGTCTATGAAACTGTTTCCGACCAACTTATAGTCACGGAAAAGATGAATTGGTGGGTATTCGTTGGTGCGTATACTGCATTTTTCTTGTAGTCTATATCAATCTCAATAAATTAAAAGTCGAATCGTGTCGGACTATAGTGACTAGTTGATTTTCTTTCATTGATTCTTTTTATTTTTACCGAGCTTTCATTGATCTATCAAACTTTCAGAAAATTCTATGATTGTATAAATTAACCTAAGTTCTCAGTTCAAATCTTGAATTTGTTCAAAATCAAATAACTAAAAGAAAAATTGAATCTTTTAGGGTAAATTTTTCGATTCAAGTTTTCTTCTGATCATTATCATCAAAGCCGTTAAACAATTTTCTTCTGGGTAAATGGTAATGCCATGGATAAGGAAATTGAAAAGTATATGAATTGGATAAGATCAGGGGAGGGGGAGATGCTGAACTTTCTCTCTTTTAAATTATTATTATTCTCAACTGATTAATTATTGACACAATATATTTGGACCAATTATTGGGTACCCATCAGCATTTATCAAATTGCTCGACAAAGCCAGAAGAATGTCTTCAATAATTTATACCCTTCGCTATCCAACTTTTCGTGGGTTTGCTTTGTGGATTTTTTTTGGTTATAATGCTTTGATAGCTATATCAATAGTATTATTATGTATTAATTTGGCATTCAATCATTCCTTTATCATGTTCATCAGCTTCCAAAGTTCAATATTATTGGTGTGAATGTTTTAGAAATTGACAAAAAATGGAAAATGAAACCACTATGAATTGACATGAAAAAGATAAATTGACCTTTCTTAATTTCTGCAAAGAGAGAGGAGATTTTGTTTGATTTTTTTTCCCCTTAAACTTCATATTCGGTAATCTATTAATCCAAAGTTAAGTCACTTTCATATTCGGTAATCTATTAATCCAAAATTGAGTCACTTAGATTGAAATTTTTTTTTTTCCAACACTTAGTTTTTCTATTCATAAAAGTCTAACATATATAAAATGTTACTTAAATAACTAACATTAATTGATATATAAGTATGTGTTTGGCCTGTGGTCATCACTCAAAAATGTACACTGATCTATTCCTCAGTGATTCGATCACTTTATTTGGTAAAAAATTGGAGAGTGATGCAAGATTTCTAAGCTTATAAGATCAATGCTAATTAGGGTGATCTTAGTTTCCCATCCAAAAGGATATGGGAAGTTTTATCACCTCTAAAATGATTTTTTTTTAAAAAAAAGTGATTTCTAAAACTTTATCTTTTATGTAATTATCATTTTTTTTCTATTTATATTAAACATGGTGATTTTGACAAAGCTATCCAACACACACCGAATGAAATATAGTTTGATGATGACGGGAAGCCTTCTAAATATCCCCAAAAAACTTCTAAATAAATCATTAAGACTTGGTTTGGAATTGAATTTGGAGATAAAAAAAATTTATTTTTCGCCTCAAACACAATGCCAAATAAGTTATGCTTTGTGTCAAAAGTTAATTTTAACCGCAAAAGCCAAGGCAACCCGAAAAGTTAATTTTTAGATGCTTTTACGTTTCAAAAATGTTTTTAAACATTAAATGAATAAGATCCCTTAAATATTTTTTCTCTTTCTATTTTAATTAATATCCTTTTTATAGACATTTTATCTCTCTACCACATTTTTTCTACAACAATACCAAACATTAATTATATTTTTCTACCCCAATTTTAGAAAGCACTAATCAAAAGCACTTATTCCAAACCAAACTTTTTCAAAAGGCAACCTCAATCCCAAACTAAGTCTAACTATATTTACTTTGCAACTTTTCACTTTGAGTAAAATAATAAAGAACCTAGTTTAATTAGATCATATATTTACCTTATGTTAGATGAGGATCTAACATATATATATATATATATATATATATATATATATAATCAAAATAGAAGCTAATGAATTTAATTTGTGATCTTTGATATTAAATGGAATAAATTATTTGGTCCCATTCACAGAAGAATATAAATAGGTGGTAAAGATTTGATGAGATTTCGTGGTCCATTTTTTGCTTTACAATTGGTACAACTACAATGACATATTTATACACCACAAAATGTGACAATTAGCTTTTGTGGTCCAATAACTCACCCTTTCTAACGACTTCAACCCTAAATTCTACACCAAATTTTGGTTTAAGAAAGGGAGAATAACTAAAGGGTAATGAAGCCCCTCAAAAAAAAAACTAAAGGGTAATGAATATTTAAATTTTA
>AWWV01009444.1:0-26083 GCA_001974805.1 Corchorus capsularis | reverse complement strand
CGTAACTAAAAATAAATATATGTATTGAAATATTGATATACGAAAAATTGTGTCGGCAACTGCAAGCATATGTATTATTTGTAAATACCAAATGTGGTAGAAAATTGTTCATGTCCCACAAAAGAAGAAAAAAGAAATAATGCAATATATATCTTCATGATCTCCTAGATAAAATTTGATCAAATCTCACGAAGTTTTATTTTTTTCATGATACATAGTTTTCATACAAACGTGACATTATCGAATGGTATTAAATTCTTTCGTCCCATAAATATTAGTACTACCATGCATATATCTTTTTGAAGACTTTAGAAACAAACATATGTAGGTCCTTGTTTTAATATAAGCAAAGGTGGGTTCGAGAGTGAGTCGATGGGATCATATCAAGGGGGACCATTTCGAGGGAGCACGGCTCGTACCAAAGCTTGGATTTTGCATGAACCGTCGATGGATTGATCGAAACAACTTGGTTTTTGACGAATTTTGAGGGGCCGACGACACCTAGCCATATAGCTACAAAGCTGGTGGATTAATTATTGCTATGGTTTGGGTTCAAATCTTCCCTTATTCTAACAACCATTTTGCCCAAAGCCCCAAACTAACTAATAATGTCAATGAATGATGAAACCCAAGTTGATCATATTGGGGCAACCAAAACGAAATTGTACCTTTCGCCTTTTGAATCATGAAGGGGAAAAGAAGATAATAAATTAGATAACCCAAGCTAGATCTTCATAAAGTGTGTGTTCAGATGATGTTATGATTCGAATTATATAACTATGACCAACTATTATCTTTATCTTATTGAGTTCAGTGAAAAGAATTTGATGTCTTTTAATAAGATGTCGAATTTAAGTATTATGAATAGAAAAAATAGACATTTAAAAGGATTTTCTGCCATTTAAAGTTAAAACATGACTAGATTTTGAATTAATTAGAAATTCAGTGTGACTATTAAATATTACATAGATATAATAGATTTTGGTATTAAGAAAGGATGATTGAATTTTTACGGCTTAATATCTTTTTTTGCCTTACAAACTTGTACGATTTGAACGTTTTGTTTCCTGAATTCCAATTTTCGACGTTTTGCCTCTTGAATCTTCAATTTGGAACCCCGTTAGTCCCTCTCAAACGGTTGACTTGACGTCACTGTCACGCCGTTGATGTGGCATTGCCATGTGGCACAAAATGCCACGTGGCAATTCCACATCAGCGATTTAGTCCGGTGTGGCAATGCCACATGGGTATGTCAGTCCGACGTGCCATATGTCATTTTTCGTCCAACTTGGCTATGCCACGCCAGCTGCGTGGCGGCACCATTACGCCTATCGTTTAAGGGGGATTAATGTTGCTCCAAATTAGAAGTTCAAAGGGCAAAAAATTCAAATGAAGTTTATGAAATAAAACGTCCAAACCATACAAATTCACGGTTAAAATGGAAATTAAGCCGAATTTCTATACATATTATACGTATGCAAGCTATTTAATTTGTGAGTACTACTTTCTTTTTCATTCTTTCATTGATCTGAACATTTTGCTACTCATGAACGTGATATTGAAATGGACAACACAATAGTAGGTAGTCCTCTCCTTTCCCATAATCCCACCCCGCCCATCCTAGGTTTCGAACCCGGGACTCCCACAAGAAATCCCAAGCTTTTAACCATTGGGGTGTTCCCTTTGGGACTTGAGAATGTCCTTTTATTTTAGATTTTTATTCTTTTTTGAAAACAAAATGAATAATTTGAAAGAATATTGAAATTTATAAATTTACGGTATAAAGTATAAAATACTAGTAAAATACTATAGCTATTAGCTAGCTAAATATATATTGCATGGATATATGGGTGCAAAGCACTAAAGGCATCAATATTCCATTTGCATTGATATAAGTACTCTATATGATTAAGCATATAGCATCTTAATCAGGAGATCATATCTAGAGGGAATTTAATTGACAATGTTGGCTAATAATTACTACTTAATTAGGATAATATAGGATTAGGATGTGATGGGAGAGCAATAACCTCGAATTTGGGTTTTATATATATATATATATATGAGGGAAAGAAACGAAATTACACAAAAGAAATTAAATGGCCCTTGGCCATGCTACTGCTAGGGCATCAGCTGCAAGTAGTGATGTGAGTTCCGGAGGAGGAGATGGATGGGTATGGAGACCCAATGGAAGGTGATCAAAATGAGTGGCCAACCAATCAGCACACTTGTTGGCCTCACGATAGATGTGATTAATTGAGCACTTCCAAGGACGAGCAATGAGTTCTCGTATAGCAGAGAGCAACCTGTTTTGAGGGCCCTTATTAAGGCGCAAAGAATTAATCTTCGATATAGCACTAAGAGAATCAGATTCTAACAGCACATCTCGATGGCCATGATTCCAAGCAAGTAGGAGTCCATGATAGATAGCCCAAAGTTCAGCTATCATAATCGTTGAAATCCCTACACGGAAAGTAAACCACCTAGCCAAGCACCGTTACTTCCCCGAATTATTCCTCCTGCTGCAGACTCTCCAGGATTGCCACGAGAACTACCATCCACATTGATCTTCACACATTGTCCTTGAGGCATTTGCCATCCAACTAAGGTTTCATGTTTGAGGCGGGCTGAGATGAAGTTGGAGACATCAAAAGCTTCCTTGGCACGAGTTAAAATCAATTGGGAACTTTGGATTCCCATAATCCAGAAAGAAATATGCTCGTATAGCTAGATTACTAAGTCATATCGTTATCAAGGTTTTATAAGCTAGTATTATACTCCTAGTATTTATATCTATAATAAAAGTGGAATTCTGTCCAAATCCCGGAATTTAGGGGTTTTTATAATCTGTCTCAAAACAACAAACCTACCTATATATATATATATATATATATATATATATGTAAATTAACCTCCACTGATCAAATAAATCAATAACTAATTCCTTTATAAAATCCATGATTACAAAAGTTCTTTAAATTCCACTAATTGTAAAGTAAAGGATTTGTTTCAAGGGAAAGTTTGATTTAACATCAACAAGGTAAAATAAATTTATGAGATCAAATTTATAACAATTTCTCTCATATGGGGGGTTTCTTTTTTCTTTTTCTTTTTTTGGGGTTTAGGGGGTTTCTTTTTTTCTTCCACTGAAGTAGGTGATTTTTCTTTCTTCATCTAATTAACTATAGTTTAGGCGTCGAGTTCCTCTTTATTTTAAGTCCGACATGATTCAATCCTGAATTAATGGGAAACCAATATACGTACCTATCAAATATTAGAGAGTTTTTTTTTTGGCAATAAATACTAGAGAGTTTTGTACCCAAAATAAAAGAAACATATCAAGCGCCAGAATTCGTTTTCAATTTCAATGTGAACCAAGAAGGGACGAAATGTGGTTAGAGGAAGAAGATATAGTTAAGTTACTTCTTATTATAGCCTAAGATTACATCAACGAAAAAGGGGAAAGAAAAACATTAGAAATGATCAATCTACCTTTCTAAAGCAAAATTTTTTCATGTTAAGAGTCTTTCTTATAATAATAATAACATTAAAAAAAAAACAAAGAGTTGTGGGTTCTTGTTAGGGATCATTATTTTATGGGGTTGTCTAGTGGGTAGAGAGCTTAATGTACCTTCATGGGGACCATGTGGAGATGAACATGCTATCATCTAATCTTCATCATATTTAAAAGAAAAAAAAATCCTTTTCATATAATTGCATGGTACTCTTCATCACTATTGAACACGTGGTTGGTTGTTAAGCTTGCTTAGAAGCTTCATCAAGTGGGAACTCACTATATATATCTTGGCTGGAATGAAATGGGATTATTAGTATAGTTTTTAAGGTGAAAATGCTTGGGAGGTCCCTATATTGTAAAAAGATGTTCAATTTAGTTTATATACTCAAAAAACACAATTTAGTCCATGCATGTACTCATATGATTGGATCAATTTAGTCTTTGTGCTCACAAGATTTGGTCAATTGAATCTTAATTGTGCCTTTAACGATTGGACTCAATTGATCCAATATTGTGAGTATAGGGACTAAATTGACTTAATCTTGTAAGTAGATGGACTAAATTGATAATTTTTTGAGTATAGGGATGCAATTTAATATTTTTGTGCAGTAGAGGGACCTCTCGGGTATTTTAACCTAATTTTTGATCTCATAATATATCCTGCCAAATAGTATTGGTAATTGAATTGAGTTTTAGGGCAAAAACTTTCATTTCCTTTGCATAAAGACAATTATAAGGAGAAGAAGCTTTTAGCTTTTTGCCACACTTTTCCCTTGTATAATAATATAAAGAATGGGAAGCAAACATTTGGAATTGGTGGGACAATGTGGAGGCATAATGACATTCTATTTGCATTAAACCTTAAATAATACAAGGTTCATTAGTTTATTATTATTGTCCCTTAGCTAATTAATTTATCTTGGATTTCCTAACAATTGTAGCATATTGCTTGCTTTATATATTAGTAGGAAGATCTACATGATATTTTTGTCAAAGTCACAAGACTCTCAATATCCTTTACACTTGTTTTTTTTTTGGGCACAAATCCTTTACACTTGTTTAGAGGATACTGAATTAAGGTGATATAAGAAGCAACAATCTTATATTATTAGAGAATCAACAGAAGGGAAAGAGAGAATTTTGCAATTTTTTCTTTTGATTTTCTAGTAGGTACTTGTGTGGGCCAAAATGAACACATGCATCATGGGAAAAAGGGTCTTTGGGTGGCCAAAAAATGTAAACAGAAAGTGGAGAAAGTGTGTAATATATACTGCCTACATACTTTCCTTTCCTTTCCTCTTTGTGGAATGATGCTGCATCCTTTTTTCTATGGGCTATGTGAAGGACAAATTAACAACTTGATCAGCTCTGACCAAAGCAAAGTTTAATTTTTGAAAATTATACCCTCTCTAACATGTCTTTGTGCAATTTGGCTTGCATCATTTTTTCCCCAAATTAAATCAACATTCCATGAATTCTCCCTTTAACTTTAAATTAAATGTAACTGAAATGGTTAGAGATTAAAATTTACCTAAATTTCATGGTTTCCACACTTTCAAATAGGTACTTTTCCTTTTGATGTATGTACAAAGAAAAAAAAAAATCAGACATCTCATAAATGATTCTATTCTAACTCATGATTAGCTACAATTTTGTCAAATTTAGAGGACATAAATGATTAAAGACAAATTATATTGATGAAATCATAACAGGATGCAAAAGGAATTTTAGAAATAATGGCATCTTACATATTGCAAAAATTAAATTAATTTTGGTACTACCAATTAATTGGTATAACGAGTTATCCCAAATTAATCAATAGTAGACTTTTGTGATCAGCAGCTTTTCAATTATATAATCCACCTTCCAACGCAAAAGACCTAACTTCCTAATGATTAATGGATGTTCCTTGTATACTTTTCTTTATCCTTGCCTCTCAATTTTCAATTAAAAATGAATTGCATATGAATTAATTTAGAATTTTAGACCATGAAGTTATGATACATATACCCATTGACAAAAAAATTTTATTCCTAATTTTTAATATAGATTACGATCTCTTTGTTTATATTCAATATTTATTTCGGTAGTCTAACTATCGTTTGGAGAGATTTCCTCCATAATGACCAATCAACTTCGAACAAAGTTAATTTGTAAATTCAATAATCCATATGTGATTTCTTTTTTTTTTTTTTGGTATCTCATCTGGTATCCAGTGTTTTACCCTAACTAATCCGGATCCAACTCGCGTCGCGCACCTAGTTATGGTGAATGAATCTTCCAACAGAGACAGTTGTGTACACAAGGTCCATCCTTATGTGATTTCTATGTTATCTAAGATGAATTCAAATCTATATATATTTTAGTATGTAACAAATATATTAGCTAGCAAACATGATTATATGTTTAAAAAAAATCCATTTGTGTTGTAATCAAAACATTTTTAATATAGCAAATTAATTGTTATTCTTTATTATTTTTTTTAAAAAAGTTAAATACTTGGCAACTTGCCACTCTGTTTTATTTCCTTTTTATTTCTCCTTGCCTTTCTTGTGAATCAACAACAATCTTCATATGAGTCATGACCACCACCATCTCTTCCCCCCTTATATCAATCTATCTCTATATATAATCTTTCCAACTCAAATCATAAAAATTCCTCCAAAAAATTCAGTCCCTCCAACTAGTGATCATAATATTCTTTGGTTATTTCCATTTTTTCCTACATTCTTTCCATATACTCTTATCCTCTCTTTTTTTATACACCCTTATCCTCAAACATGGAAACAAATTAAATTAAGAGCAAAAAAAAAAGAAACAATATGAAACCCATTATTTATTTATTTATTTTTAACACTGTCAAAATTAAAGTGACAAAAAGGGGAAAAAAGTGAAAAAGAAAAAAAAAAAAAGTTGTCAGAAATCGTAATATCCCCCCAAACATTTATTTATTCCTTCTCCTTTTTTCTCTTCTGCTTAGATTCTTACAGATACCCCCGTGTGCTTCTCTCTCTTTATAAACCTTCCCATTTTTCTCAAATCTTTTTTATTTTTGTTTTTGCCTCTTTTTTTTCCAACTCCAAAACCAAAAACCCAATACTCTGTTTTTCATGGCTTTCTTTGTATACTATCTTTTCTTCCTCACTGCCACCATCTCCGCCGTCTTCTTCCTCCTCCTCCGCTCTTCCCGTCTCCGTCGCCTCCGTTTGCCGCCGGGAAACCTTGGTTTACCTTTCGTTGGGGAGACTTTACAGCTTATAGCAGCTTACAAAACAGAGAACCCTGAACCCTTTATTGATGAAAGGGTAAGCCGGTTCGGTTCAATCTTCACCACCCATGTGTTCGGTGAACCGACTGTGTTCTCAGCTGACCCGGAAACCAACCGGTTCATCTTGCAAAATGAAGGGAAGCTTTTCGAGTGTAGTTACCCCGGTTCGATATCGAATTTGCTTGGGAAACACTCTTTGCTTTTGATGAAAGGAAGTCTCCATAAAAGAATGCATTCTTTGACTATGAGCTTCGCTAACTCATCAATTATCAAGGATCATCTTCTTGTCGATATAGACCGGTTGGTCCGGCTCAACTTGGACTCCTGGACCGACCGCGTCTTCCTCATGGAAGAGGCCAAGAAGGTAAACTATATACTTATACTATAATATACAGAACATAAAAATGGCTATATTGTATTATAAGTATAGGAGTGAGTTGACTCGGTGGTGGATCGACCGAGTTGGGATATGTGAGAGTTTCTAATGATTATTAACACGTTAAAAATGGCGGTGGTGACTCAGATTCCATGGAGGTGGAAAAAAGTTGACGGCTGAAATCATTTTGTTTATAGCATTATTTCAATACTTTTTCTTTTAAAAAATCATTTTTTATATAATTTTATTTTATGAGTACCCTTTCCTTAATTGTTTTTGTATTTATAGTTATAATTAATTAATTAACTTTTTTGTGTATTTTTTTTATAGATAACTTTTGAGTTAACAATAAAGCAACTAATGAGTTTTGATCCGGGTGAATGGAGTGAGAGTTTGAGAAAAGAATACGTGCTTGTTATTGAAGGCTTCTTCACGGTTCCTTTGCCTCTCTTTTCCACCACCTACCGAAGAGCAATCAAAGTAAGTCCTTTTAATTATAACAAGCAAGTATATATAATTTTGTTACTACAAATTTATATGCACACGAACGTGCATACATACATATATATATATATATATATATCTTTCTTTGTTAGAATCAAAGTATAATCACTGGAATTAAGAGTTTAGCACTCTAATATTTATATATCTTTCTGACAACATGCATATGCATGTGGGTTAATATTATTATTAGTAGTGGTATTATTATTTTCGAGATTTTGATGAAAATGGAATATTGATTTGAAGGCGAGGACAAAGGTGGCGGAGGCGTTGAGCTTGATAGTAAGGGAGAGGAGGAAAGAGTTTGAACGCGGCGAAAGGAAAAATGATATGTTGGCGGCACTATTAGCGACGGATAATAATTTCTCCGACGAGGAAATTGTGGATTTCTTGGTAGCTTTGCTTGTTGCTGGCTATGAAACAACCTCAACTATCATGACTCTTGCTGTCAAGTTCTTGACCGAAACTCCCCTTGCTTTAGCTCAACTCAAGGTATGTTTTAATGGGCTTTTTTCCTTTTTTTTTTTTTTTTTTTTTTAAAGTAACATATATAAAGGAATACTTGAAAATTATGGTGTGGGACCTTAAGAAAAAGAATGATCAAAATTGTGACATTGTTGCTTTTAAAAGACTTCATTTTCATTATCTAAAAAATTTTCTTTCTCGACCGTTCACACATGGATGAGAGAAGGATAGATCACATGGCTTTTTTTTTTTTTTTTGTATTTTGTTGGTATGTATAATTGTATATACATATATGGAGTATATATTTGGTAACAATGATAAATATAAAATGGAGTACTACTAATAATTCATCTACATTGCCAAACATGTACTTAGGAAACCGACCGGCCGGGCAATGACATACACGAGTTTGATATATATGGGAACTTAAAAAGAGAATTTCTTTTAAATATTCCCCATCATGTGATTCACAATCAAAATATTTAATTTTTCTTAGACATTCTCATTTTATCACAACCCATGCTTTGAATTAGGGTGGGGGAATTAAAAATAAATCATAGCATTAGAAGACAACTTACTCACATACATTGATAATGCTAGTGGACATTATTTATAGGCATTCCCTCACGTTACACATTATTTATATGTAAAATTCATTAAATCTTTTTAATACGAGTATCAATCTTGAATAGTTCCTTATATATATTATATATATATATATATATATATAGCTGAAATGATTTGAGGTTAGAATTTATGTGGCAAAATGGGATCAGTCTGCTACACCAACCGTGTAAGAACACATCATGGAGGACTAAATTTCGGGTCAATTTTTCGGGCTGTGTAGCATAACTATTTAGAGAATTCAAGTGAGATTCTTGATAACATTAATATTAAAATAACTAATTACTAATACAATCTTGTACAAAAAAAAAATACTAATACAATCATTCATACAAAAAAACCAATGATTTTCATTGGCCAATATATGGGAAATTAAAAGAAAATTTGACGTTGAGATGGGGGAAGAGAAGGTGGAAAAAGGGTTCTGTAAAATTTATGGAAAAGGTTTTTGGGTTTTTAATGGTGTAGGTCAAAAGTAGAGGCAAAAAGTACAAAAACATAAAAGTCAAAGTAGGAACTGAAATTTGTCGAACCGGACAAAATGATGCCTCTCCAAACTGCACGCTTATAAGAAGGAAGAGATGTGCTGTAAAAATCTAACCAATAAATTATAAAAACTTTAAAAATAAGTAGAAAAAATATAAAAGGAAAGAAAACCTGAGGCATATGTCAGAATCTCTGATCACACTTACTCTTTTGACCATTTTGTCTTTCCTGAAATGACCATATAGCCCTTTACTTGACTTGGAAATTTCATTTCTAGGATTTAGGAGTTCTTATATTGTGTGGAGTAGGGTGTATGAACCCCTGGTCCCTTAGTGGGGTCATTGGGAAATGAGTGGTGCTGATTTCAAGGGAAAGGACCATCGGACGGTGGGTAAAGTTAGCTAAGTCCCCTATGGCCTATACCTTTTGATTCCTAGGACTAGGGTTGCACGTGATTGCTTAAATCTTAGCCGCTTGATTGTCTTTGAATCAGTGCTTGTAAATGGGACCATTTTAGGGCTCATTAGAACACTCACATGGCCCATAATACCTTCTTAGGCTCACTTAGGCCCATTATGCTATTACCCTTTTTGGTGATGAAGTAAATATTTTTGTTAGATTAAGGATTTTAGGCTGCAGGAAGAAGAATAAGCAATACATTAGCATATTTGGTTCTTAGATTAAGGCAAATTCAATGTTAATTTCATGTAATTCTATGATTTGAAACACATTCGACATGAGTTTTACGGAATTGTATCTAGACCGGATACGTTTATTACTAATTCCGACATTAAAAGAGTTTGTTCCTTGACATAAACTTGTTTGAAGACATAATTTTTGCTTAAGGAAGATGTTCTTAATCACTCATGCCTTTATTGGGTGAAATATGATAAGCTTTTGACACGATTTACATTCTTCAAACTCTGATTGATTGTTTGCATTTTGGCAGGAAGAGCATGAGGGGATTAGGGCAAAGAAAAGCGAGTCGGAAGCTCTAGAATGGAGTGATTATAAGTCAATGCCATTTACTCAATGTGTAAGTTTTATGTTCCTAGATAGTAATTGCCGAGGTCAACAAGAGCTTGAAATTAATATACTTCTGCTCTATGCTTAATCCAGATTCCGTGTTCTAACCTGTGTTTCAGGTTGTTAACGAGACATTGCGAGTAGCAAACATAATCAGCGGAGTTTTCAGGCGAGCAATGACAGACATCAACATAAAAGGTCAGGAATATGGTTCACTTCTGCCATTGTCTAATTAAGGTCAGGACATTCATAGTGAAATGCCTTACTTTATATACTAAGGTTAGCTTTTTTTTTGTTCTCATCAGGTTACACAATTCCTAAGGGTTGGAAGGTTTTTGCATCATTTCGGGCGGTACATCTTGACCATGATCACTTCAAAGATGCTCGCACTTTCAACCCTTGGAGATGGCAGGTAAATTTTCACTCTAATTTTGCAATTTTTCTGAAACTTATTAATTGTATTAGTTACTAATGGTTGATCAACATTATGAACAGAATAACTCAGGGGTGACCTGCCCTGGTCCTGGAAATATTTACACACCATTCGGAGGAGGGCCTCGACTCTGCCCGGGGTACGAGCTTGCCAGAGTAGAGCTCTCTGTATTCTTACACCATCTTGTAACCCGGTTCAGGTATCGAATTCATCATTTTCAATCATTTAGTGAACTTTTCGTATTTGCTTTAATTGGTGACTTGATGTTTAAGTAACCCTTTTATTTATGAAACAGTTGGGTTCCTGCTGAAGAAGATAAGCTAGTTTTCTTTCCAACAACCCGAACGCAGAAACGGTATCCCATCAACGTGAAGCGCCGGAATGCATCTTCTTAGCCATGTAAAGAAAAACAGATGGAGTAAGATTTAAAGTAGAGAAGAGGAGTTAAAATCATTTTGGGAAGGGTCGGATGAAATAATTCAAAGTTAAAAAAGTAGAAAAGTTAGTGAATGTAAATTAACTTAATTAATTCTTATGTGTTGGGAGAGAGTTGCGGTTATAATTAGTAGGAATGGAGGGTAGTGTGGGCATCATTTTGCTCCATATATTATTCAGGTTGTAACAAATGCCCTAATGTTAGCAGCCAAATTCTATTTTTATATATGAAATGAAAAGAGAAAGTTTTAGCCAGAAAGTGAGTAAAGAGAAAGGCCTGGAACTGTTTAACAAAATCATCAAACACTAAGCTTAATATATATTCATACAATGATTTTTTTAATTGATTTTATATCTTTGTCTTCTTTTTTCTTTCATTTCTTGAGAACTAAACAAAAAATACAGAACCTTGTTCAAGGAAACAATGAAACTATGGACCCAACATCACAGGGGACATGAATGTCATTACATCAGCATACAACAAAATTTTGATGATTCTCATAGTATATATGTATAAGTTCTACTAATCTGCTGCTACTGACTACATCTCTTGACATGAGAACCAGATGATCCCGCTAGAATCCTTAAAATACTTTCATACCTACCAGAAACTAATCATTCATTCATGAACATATACGATATGTCTGGTCGTTAACTCCGCTGCTGCGGCAATCTTCAGAGTATAATTGGAATCATGAGGAGATTGCTCTGTTTGTGCTGCTTTCCTTGCTCTTTAATGCAGATTCAAGGAGTTTAACCTTTTTGGAACTCTCACTGTTGACTAGTGAAAGTTTTGCAAGTGATAATTTCAGTTGGGAAATTTGAGCATCCTGCCCATGGTTCCTACCGGGCATTTTCCGTCGCTGGTTTGCTAGTTTGTCCTTTGAAGACTGTGTATACCTTCTAAGCCTTGCTCTTAAAGTATCAATGGAGGATTGCATAGCATCCAGCTCGACTCCAGTAAATTGATCTGCATGATGGCCAAAGCAATGTTATGAGATGGTCAGCATGCTACAAAAGCACAGTAAGATCATTACAATTTGTACAAAATTTGATTCACCTAGTTCAGACTTAAATTGTTGTTCTGCTCTGGAGAGTGGTTTCTTATGTGCCCCAGGCAGGCTTCTCAGATGTTGCAAACGCTGTTCTAAAGAATTATGTAGATCAACTGCACGATCAATCCTCTCATCCAGCATAGATTGTTTCGCCTCAACTTTCGAAATCTTCTGCTGTGCGTCATCCAAACGAGCATTCTGGTCATCTATAATTCTCTTTAGCTGAGGGCCATGATGTTTCAGCTCAAAGTACACCTAGAGAGGTCAAAGGAAAACTTTATTCAAACAACATAAAGAAGCTGTACAAATTCAGAATGGCATATGAATGAGGATTCTTCCATTTTTGGAGACATCATCTATTAGTGTCAATACCCGTCTTATTTCAGAACGAAAATGCTATATAAACAATAAACTCTGCATACTTAAAAGTTAAAATAGTTCATATTTGAAACTGCTATTAATCTGTGCTGAGCTATGAATACCGATTTCCTTTTCCAGCTATGACTATTATGCTAACATTCATACTAATTCAGCCTTTTTATTTAATGCCTTAAACAAATTGATATGAAGCAGAACAACTTTCAAATCCTCATGCATGCAAATGTCTTCGACGTGATATCAAGAACATTTCAACATTACCCCACGGGGTTAGAGAAATCATGGAAATAAAAAAATGTGGGAAGAAAAGGCAATGTCATAAATGTGAGTCAATAAATGATGCATTCTCACCTTATGTGCATATTCAACATAATTTTCGTGGAAGAGCTTGAAGTACTGATGAAGAGCAGAACGCCCTTCTATAGAATCTGCAGCAATAGAACGCAGATTAGGTGAGGCCTGGGGAGCCAAAACAGATTTAGGACCAGCAAGGAGTTCTTTGCTTATGAGATCTGGAGTATCTTTCTCTTTCTGCTCTTCCAAGCTGACAGGCTTCTCTTGATCAACTTGAATGGGAAGCAACAAATTCCAAGTTTTCATCTCTAGCACAACACATTCTTTAGCAGAAGTGACCACCACAACCCATGAGTATCCAAACGAATCTGACAGAGACACAAAGCCAACCAAAGGAGAAGGTGAAGAGGTTTCTCCCTGGCATGTACTTAGTACAGGATGGACAGAGGGAGTTTTGATAGTGTCATCCTTGCCACTGGTCTGAGATGTAAAAGGGAGAAAATGCAACACTACCGAATCCACCCCTCCCTCATGAAGAGCATATATTCTTTCAGGCATAAGGGGATCAGCAAACATTGTTATAAGAGAACTGCTTTCCATCTTCCTGGGCAAAGCCAAATCCACAATTGCCAGTCTCAACAAGGGAGGTGGGTGCCCCAACCAAACAGTGTGATCAAGGGGTTGATCAAGCTTCACAATAGGAAGCTCATCAGAGATTGATTCACAGATCATAGCAACCCCCTGAATATGATCATGAGAATCAACACGAAGACGAGGTGCACTACCAGTTGTCCAGACTGGCTGGATCTCATCAGCTAGAGCGTCTATTTGCAATTGTCCACCACTCCATGCAGTCACTAAAATTGAGTCTTTGCTTACTAAATTATAGAGAAAACTGACTGCTCGGCCTTCACATTCTGCACCCCTAACTGCTAGAGCTTCATCTTCCCCACTGCGACATACTTTATGTAATGGCCCCTGAACAATTAGCAAATCAAAGTTATATCAGTGCTTCAATGCTTGGCACTACATAGCCAAAGAATATTCATACTAAAATTTATCATGCCACCATGATACACAGATAGACTCCGAATTCTGAAGTCTAAGAGGGTATAAACTTTGCATCCAAACAGAAAAGAATACCAATCAAAGCCCAGATAGCTACAATCCCCTTAATTCACATACCTGCAGGGCAAGTGATGCATCAAACAAAGCATGTGAATGAGCTTTTATAGTAGATGGATTTTCACCATGCGCTTCTTCTTGTGCTAGCTCAGGGAAAGTCGCTTCCAACCAAGAGATTGCCATATTAGAATTACTAACAGCTGCCATATTGGCTGACTTCAGTCCAAAAGTATGAGCATCACTATACATCTCCAATATTGATTCCCATTTGTAAACACTGTTTTAAAAAAAAAAAACATATCAAAAATAAATATAAAGGAAACTAGTGGCAAATTAATAAGTAGCAGTCTTTACAATAAAATTATTACTACATGAGCATGACAGTGATGAAAACGAAAAGCTATATGACCTGTGGCATGTCACTGACATGGCGATACACAAAATTATCCTGACCTCAATTGTCAATGATCTTGATTTTCTTAGGAGCAAGTAAATACAGCAGAAGTGCTACACTTACATCAGTTCATATGTAGTTTAATACAGCCTATAGGAATACTTTTTGCAAATATTGTTTAAAATAAATAACTGAATTTGAAAAAATAAAGAAAAAGGAGAAAACAAACCAAAGTTTTAAAATCCTGATTACCTTCCAAATGGAACAACAGGGCAAAGGATGTAAACTGATCCATCACTGAATAATACAAATACCTGAAATGGAATACAAGGTAAATTGAAAACTTGCCAACACTAGATATAAAATATACTTTACAGTTTACATACTAGTACTAGATAAAAATACATTGAACTTACACTAAACCTGTCCCATAGGTGGTCTCCCCCAAAAGAAAAGTCAACAGGACAGATTGATGCAGCACTCCTAGATCTACCAGGTTCAACAGGCTGCAGATAATATTCTTGTTCTGGTTGCATCACATCAGAAGATAAATCAAAGAGTCTGCAGGAAAGTAACAATAAGAAGTTAATATAGATCTTGATTAAATGCAATGTAACATTTATATACAAATTTTTTCGTCTTGCAAGAGGATTGCTTCCATCAAAATTAAGTTGCAAGACCTTGAAGAGCATAACAAGTGAAAGAGCGTCGGTGTAACAAGTTATAAAAATAACCAAGTTTATTAATCAACAGGCATCCAGAATCCAGACCATGATCAATTAATGTATCCTGAATGTTGTGGGATGAATATTCCAATACCTAAAAACTGAATCAGAAGAGAGAACACCAAAATGGGTGTCACTACAAGGGTGCCACGATGCTTGCAGAATGCGTATTGCACTGCTGTCACTTGAATAAATTTGGGAACCAACCAAAACAGTCCTGCAGAACATAATTTGAAGCTATTATTATTCGGAATATTAGCATTGCAATGTACCAACTTACTCCTTGCTATCGCTACCACAGGAGATGAAAAACCGGTTCGCATGATACTTAAAACAAGAGAAAAATTTTCTTAGCAGGCATGATTTACCTGCAAATGATGGTATTGTCTTTGGTAGAAGAACGTCCATAAAGGTACATAACACAGAGTTTATCAGAACCAGCAAGCAGTAAAGCTGATCCATTCCTGTTGATGGAGATTGTATTAACCTCAAAATCGAGCTCCACGTCGGCTTGCAAAACCTATAAATGACTTCTAATTAAAATCTTGTGTGTCTAAACACCCAAAGAAAAACATACAATGATTCAATTATTATTGGCGTAACGTTCAAACATATAATACACGCTTTAAATTTTCTACTAAATTCTTGCTCAATTGAGATCGGAAAACCTAAAACGTTTGGTGTAGTAAAAGCCACTCCAAAGTATTCTCTTCCTAAGTAACTAAACTACATTGTACACATTCAAGAGTTTGAAACAACATAAAATGGCGGAATTAAAAGAAAATAATACCTAATTTTCTACGTTTCAAGTAAGAAAAAAAAGAAAGCTTACTTTAGAGGGAGAGGCGGCGACGACGGAGGTAGGCTCGGGCTCGCCCAAGCGAATGGAGATTCTGTGGAGGCATTGCTTATCGGAGTCCCAATAGTAGAGTCTTGAGGCTCCGTCCCAAGCTAGAAGGTTCTTAGGAGCTAGAGCTGACGTGGAAGATTTTGCGGTGGCTCCGCTGCCGTCGGCGGAGGTGAAGACGGGGTGATTTTGAAGCGGGACCCACTCGACTTGTTCTTTAGGCGTTAAGGACCTTCGAGAGTCGTCTCCGTTCGATTCCGTTAAGTCGAAGCTGAACCTCATTTCTCCTACTCTCTGAGAGTGGAAGCGTCGGGGCTCTTTCTTCTGCTCGTCTCAGACCTTTAGCCGTTGGCGAAGTCGAAGAGGAAAGTTCTCAGGCTGTCTAAACGGTGTCGTTTTAATACTGCAAGAGAAAATCATCAAAATATCCATGATATCAAAACGGCACCGTTTTAGTGCATTAGGATTTGGGAACTTAGTTCAGCGTTTTCTTTTGGGCATCGCTTTTGGTTGATTAAATACGGCCCAACCCAATTAGGCTACTTTGCACAAGTAAGTTGCTAATCAAAGATATATGGCTGATTGTTCAAATTAGTCCCTAATGCTTATTAAAATAATCAAATAAGGGCCCAAAGTCAAGAACAAAGAGCAAACAAGAGTCTAGAGAATACGTGATTTCTTTTCCATATGAAACTGCTTACCCTATACATTTTTTTTTTTCACAAACTTTACAATGATATATTGTCTATTTACAAATTTTAACAAGATTGTGAAATGGCTTAGGAATTCTAACATTTTAATACACTGTAGAAAATATAAAGGACCCGCAGCAGCGCGAGCCGGATATTTCTAGTAACCTAAAAGACTACAAATTATGAGCTGCATCAAATATGTCTCTGGAAAAAAGAAACAAGACGATCAATGTCCTCAAACATCCTCTTTCTGAATTTGAATCCCTTGGGATATAAGCCAATATACTCATGGTGTGGATTTGTATTCTGTATATAAGTAAGAATGAAAGAGCCCGGATGTTCATGAGAAATGCCAAAAGAATACACGGTCCTCATTGGATTCTCTGCTTTCTCAATCTTTAGAAGCTCATCAACTTCCTTTTTATTTCCCTTCCTGAACTTGCCATAACTCAGCATAGCCTTTAGATGAGACGCAAGGGGATCAATATATCGATCCACTACCTGCAATTTAAATAAGATAAACAGACAGATGCACATTATGTTGTATATGATACTACATATAGCTATTAAGACAAGACAACACATCACACGGCACAATGCAAAATTTGTTCTCAAAAGTGTTCCAATGTTTTAATCAGGAAGACTCACCTCATCCAAATCCTCAAAAGTGTCTTCCCCAATTTTCAATGTCTTCCCTATGCGGAGCAGGCTTGTGATGCCCTTGTGTTCCTTTCCACCTTCAACTATATCTTTGTGAGCATAAACTCCATCATAAACTTTGAGAGTCAGAGTTAAATGTGAAGGTCCACGAGAACTGGGACGGATGACACTTCCTCCAGGATCCTTGTCAGATAAAAACTATCCATAAAAAAAAACAAAGTAATTTTGTGAATAAGAATGAGATTTTCGAAAATCAACAATAAGGAAGCACAGATTCTTGCAGCTCATGGATAGTACATTTAACTGAAGCATACCTTTGTAGCATCATCAGCAGTAATATTTTGGAAGATTGGATGAACAATCATCCTTGGCTTAAAATGCTTCTTTGCCAGCTCCTTCTGTTTACGAGCTTTCTCTTCCTCACTCTGTAAGCTGCTTTGCTCCTCGTAGTAGTAAGGATCAAGGTTCTGGATGTGCTGGTATTGATTGCTTCTCATCTCACTATCTTTGCAAACCAGGAACACCTGGTACCTATTCTTTTGAATTGATTTAATCTTGCAGGTCAGGATGTCACCTTCATGCAGTCTATCAGACAATTCAACAATATCTCTCCAATCATCGGCATAGTCTTCTTTCATAATCATCCCAGTCAATCCAGATTCAAGCACACAGATAGCACGGTTACCTAGCACTCTGCGAACTGTAGCCTGAACAATTCGGCCTTCTGCCAGGGTATCCTCGGTTTCACCTAAAATCATGAAGAACTCCTCATCTTGACTCGGTTCTTGATATTGCTTACGCCAATCCTGAAAGCCCTGAATTAACTCCCTCCTTATATCCTCGAAGGTCTCCCTCTTGTTTTGGCGTTTCTTGCTTTTGCTTTCTAGATATTTATCAAGACGAAGTCTTTTCAACAAACTAGGCTGAGCTCTAATTTGCTCTATTTCATCATTGAAATTTTTTGGTTCCTCATTGATACCTTCTAGATGCTCATGATAGATATCTTTCACCAGCTCCTTGGCAAGAAGATAAGATTCAGGATGTATTCTAGTGTCATCCAGCAAATCAACTCCACAAATCCGCAGGAAGCCTACTGCATTGACCCAAATTTTATTACCAAGTCCATGGGTTTCAAAGTTCTTCCTAGTGAAAACTGTTCCAAGTCTTGCCAATGATCTCTGCAGTGATGCTGCCTTTCTAGGCCCAAGACCAGAAATGAATTGTAAAGGACCAAAAAGCCATTCATGACTTAAAGCAAAATTAACATCAAGCCCCAGCTGGTTTGTGACATCAACCATAACCTGTTCAATCATGCCATACTTCTCATCTGCTGTGAGAAAGTTCTCCAAAGGACTAAGCTTCCAAGACAATATCTCTTTCCCAGGTCCACACAAAGTTGCAACCATTGCTAATGGATTTTGAAGATAACGTCCAAGAGCAACAGCTCGCTTAACAATGCCTGACAATGTCAAAGACAAGAACAACAACCTTTATCAACAGACAAAAACGGATGAATTTGTATACCTCACAAAACTTTAAAAAACAACAGCACATCATCATGCACACGTGAACGTGTGAAATGAATGTATTTTACCTGACTGGCCAGGTAGCTGATCAGATGAAATCCTAGAATTTTCATAGAGACGGGGAAGAGATTCATCCCCGTATACGATGGTCAGCTCATCCATTCCGTGCCCAACATCTCTAGGATTTTCCTCGACCATCTTAAAAATAATCTGGTAAAGAAGAAATAAACTAAATAAGCACACAATGACTTCATTGACTCCATGCACAATGAAAATTCTACTTCATACCACAAATATATGACTGATAAGAATGGATTAACTTAAAAAACACCACAAGGTATGAAATACCAAATATGTAAGACTAATGAACATTCAATATTCATCACTCAGATCACAATGACAATCGTACTCAACAAATTAGGTAGATTGAAGCAAGTACTTTCACTGGGTAATTGGGGCTTTTCTCAAAGGACAACTACAGAAATATATTTTGGATATTGCATATATAACATGTGCAGCAGAACAGAATTCTGAAGCAAATACTTGGTCTGATTCGCATGATATTACTTATGACCATGATTTGCTTCCCAAGATCACACGTTTCAATGAATTATGACCATGATTTACTGTCAGATTAATGGAAGAGTTTCAAATGACAATGCACACCAACTTTAGTCAAAATCAATCATTTATTCTAAACATTCAACATGGTTGATATCCAAAAAAAAGCTATTACTTGGGGCTTAATGAAAAGAGATCTGACATTTGAAACAAGGATATGCAAGCTAACAAGAAGTGAAGAAAACATATATTAGATCAAATGCTAACAAAAAATATATATTTTATATAATGACAAATTGAAAAGTGAAAGAAAAAGGAAACGACATATCATTTCAGATAAAATTTATATAAAAAAACCCTATGAACGAAAATTCTCACCTCATAAATTGCATCCTTCAACCGGGTACAAGACAAATTTACAGCTCCAAGAGCAACAACATGTGGTTGATGATCAGTCATGAACTTCAAAAGACGTTGCTGATCATCTTTCTTGCTTTGCTGATCGTTAGCATTTTGAGACTGTAAAGAACCAGTGTAAAGCACATCGAGCACCTCCCCAGATGAATCTAGCATCACAAAAGTGGTTGCAGGACTACTGGGACCCCAACAGCAAGCCATGACTCGGGGTTCAGAATCCATATCATTTTCCTTCTTCGGATAAGGGCCCACAGAAACTTTATTCCATAAAACCTTGCCATACTCTGTAAGCAACCAGTTCTTAGCTCTACTAGTCAACAACAATCTTGCTTCTCTCTCCATTGATGGCAAAAGAAAACCATTAAAAGCATCATTCATTATCAGCTTTCTTTGATCATTCCACTGTTGAGCCCATCTATTAACATTTTTACCGAAATATGCATCATAAAAATATTTATGCAAAAAAGTATTCAGACTTTTTTCTGGCAGCTTAATAGTTACTTGAAGAAGCTTCTGCTCTTCTGCCTTCTGGACAAGGAGCCATTGTGCATCTTCAAATTTGCTCAATGGTTTTTCACATAACCACTTCACACCCGCAAACTGATGGAAAGAATCAATTGCTATTTTCCCATCAGGAGGAGGGCTGGTTGTTACCACAGCATATTCCATATAGAATGAACGTACAAATTTCTTAATAGACGGTTCACAACTAATCAAAACAGCAGCCTGTGAAAAGAAAACCATAAATCAATTGACATAATAGAATTATGTGTTATGAACAACTTGTATGTACTTAAGAGTAATTATGTATACCATATGTCTGGCTCCTTTAAGGACAGCTTGTGGTGTCTCAAACATTGCACAGGTGAAGTTTGAAGCCATCTCTTCTGGTGTCTCAAACATTGCACAGGTGAAGTTTGAAGCCATCTCTTCTGGTGTCTCCTTTTCATAGTCATCACCCTAAGTTAATTGAAGGAAGAACATTAGATGTCAGTATGATATGACAGAACACCCACCTCCCCTCCCCCAAAACAAAAAATAAATAAAGAGCAAAACATAAAACAAAACAAAAACCCCTCACCATCAACAACGTTTCCAGAGATAGGTGCGCTCCAAGTTGCTCAGCACTGCAGCCAAACTTGCTCACAACCTTCCACAGGCCAGCCTTATCGTAAATACTATATTGTGATCTCCTCTTGGGCCTTTTATATTGACCTTCATCCACATCCACCTCCCCTGGCGGGAAATGCAAGTTAAACTTGGCATCAACATCATCAACTTCCCTCTCTGACTCTGCCTCCTGGAGAGCCTTAATAATTGAATCAAAATGCTTTTGATTCAGGTTACACCTGGTCTCATCATAGACCCTACGAGACTCTTCTTCAAATCGCTTATTATAGTGCAACTGAAGACGACTCTTTCGCTTTTGCAGAAGCAGCCATTTATGGTCTAGGTCCTGTATCGCCCAAAGCACCTAAATAGAAAACATTGTAGCTATTATCCACAGAGAACCTTTCCCTAACTTCAAAATCAGATTATATTCAAAATCAAACAGAATCTATAGTTCCATGACCAATTCAATTACCCTGTGCCACTTTATTGTAGGTGTTTTCTCAGCTTTTTCCTGATCAACATCATCAACTCCATGTTGCTCAGGATCTTGCAGCAGGCTTAGGCACTGCTCCTTGCGGTACATTGCAATAAAGGGAATCTGAAAGCGAGAAAGAAGAATGCAAGAATAATAAGGCAAAAAGAAAGAAACCACCAAATAAGTTGTTTATTGTTTAAATCAGTTTAGTACTAACATCTAACTTCTGCACATGGGTCAGCTCCAAAAACCTCAAAATGTCATCCTTGTTAATAGAAAGACCGTTGGCTGCTTTATACTCATTTGTACTAGAACCCTGCCTCTCTTTACCAAATAAAGGTACTGCACCACTAGTAAGTTGCTTATGTATCCAGGCGCTTTCATCTAACAAGCTCCTTGCATCTATTGGAGGAGTGCCAGCGCTTTCTTCAGAGAGCTAATTAATAAAAAGACGCGCAATGACAACAACATTAAAAGAGATTAAGGCAATAAAACAATGATATTAAGGACATTTTCAAGATTATGTGAACAAACCTGCATTCTTTCTGGAATATCAGCCAGCCGAATTTGGTCATCCTTCTCTGTCATATATTTTTCAGAAAGAACAGTGGGTTCAAATTGATCTTCAAGTCTCCTTTCTATCCATTCACTAGAATTTAACCCATCTTTGCGTAGTTTAAGAAATTCATCAACATCACCAAATATTTCTTGAGCATCAAGTAAAGCAGATTGTGAAGCATCTGTTGCCTGCCTTAATTTCTTTTTCTTAAACTTCTCCTGTCTACATAATAACAAGTTGTTTAAATGAAGAGAATTAGAAAGTTAAATATTAAAAGGACAGCATAGTCATGGGCTATGTAGGTTATACCTAAAAGGAGCTCCATCCTCATCTACTTCATCTTCATCGACAATGAAGTCTCTCATGTCATCATCATCTTCACCCATGTCCCCATCCTCATCATCAATTTGCACTTCATCTTCAGCAATATCTTCAAGAGATTGTCCTAAAAACAATGAAATCAATCAAGGAGTTGTTGAATAGATGAACCCCTAGTACTATTGCTTATAGACAAGATGCACAAATATACTATTACTAACCATAATCATCATCATCATCGTCAAATAAGGTACGCTTAACCTTCTCCTCAGCAGTTAATCCACCCTTGCTGTAATCTCCATCAAGCTCATCATCATAAAGCCCAAACTGGTCATCATCCAAAGCTTTTTGGGCCTTTTTTAACCGCTTAAATTTCTTGCTTCCCTGAAAAAATTTTAAGGCAGAAAACTTCAAATATATGTAGAGAAATAATAGAATAGTTTAGAAACAGGGGAGAAAAATTACTTTAGCAAATTCAAAGTAATTTATTTAACAATTAATATTTACTACCTTTGGTATATTAACATTGTTTTCCCTGAGGAGCTCATAATCATCTTCATCAAGGTCCTCAGATTCTCTGAAAATGTCGACATTATAAAGATTAAACATCATCAAAACTTTACTAAACTACAAGCCTTTCCAAATTAAGAATCATGAAAAAGAAATTACAAACTTTATCTTTCTCTTTTTCTTTCTTTCCATCCTCTCCGCATCACTGTCTGCCCGCTCTTCATCTTCATCCTCCACATCATCAACTATGAATCCGTCATCGTCAGGGCTAGACTGGAGTTCTTGGAGAGTAACATTACCGAAGTTGATCGATTCAGCCGACATTGAAACCTAAAAGAAAATTAAACTTTGTCGGACTTCAAATCGTTAACCAAAAACCAAAATTAAAAAAAAAATGAAAGAAAGAAATTAGATTATATAAAGCAAACGCAAGAGAAGAAGATTACCAGATTGATTGATCGGAAAAACGAATTACAACTTCGTTTATTTCACACGCGAAACGAAATCAGAGAGCGAGCGCGCGCAAAGAAAGGTTTAAAATAAAAACCCTTTTTCAGTTTCACAAGCGAAGAAAGGTGGAGAAGTGTCGAAAGTAAAGCTTCTTCCCCTTTTATACCTTTTTGTTAGACGAAAAAAAAGATCCCATTTTGTTTAGGATTTGCCGATTTGGCTACTTTAATTCAAGACAAAATAAATGCTTTTTGAATAAAATAGGCCGGACCGGTTTGTTTATCTTGTCTTGGGCCGTGAAGCCCAATTCTAATCCAAAATCTAGGTTCTTTTTTTTTTTTTTTTTTTTTTTTAAATTCTATTTAATTTAACAGTTAATTACCTTCTCATATGACATATTGGATTTGGAGCTTGAAGTCTCCAAGGTGGTTCTGAAATGCTATATTTTTTGTGATTTTTCAAAAAATCAATTTCTAAATTAAGAAAGTAATTTACTATTTATGTAACATGTGTTCAACTATGGAAGCATAAAAGTAAACTTGCAATCATATCTTCATAGTTTTCATTAAAAATAGTTTTCAAAAGTTTTGTTGTATTATCTTTGAATCTTTAACTTTAGCTTTTGAACAAACAACTTTAGATTTAAATTTTATTTTTTTTGGGTAAAGGTACCATGAAGCAAATTGAAGTTCGACATGTTTCTCAAGTACCTGCTTCTTTGGCTCCTCTCCAGTCTATCCTAAGATTGAGCCACGTGGATTTTTTTACAATGAAAGGCTGATTTACAAAGTTGCAGTTTAAGGAAAACTACACTAGCAAAACACTCTTTCCCTCAAACACTTCCCCTCAAACGGATTTGGCTCCAGCGTGTTTTCTGACGCAATTGCGTTTGGGAAAGCATTTCCTAACGATCAAATTAATAAGATTGCATCTCCACCGAAAACAAGAAATCATCAATCCGAAATCTTCTCTTCCCATATTCTCCATTTCCCTCCACCATGAAAATTTCCCACCAAAATTTGTTTTTTCTCCTTTTATTCTACTACAGAGAAGTCGTATCAAGCATATTCCTCCTCTACACAAGAGCTGCATTTGCAAGTAAGAAGAATAATTTTCTTATTAGAATTTTGGAGATTAAGAAGACTGTAATGCTAGTTTGACGTATTTTTTAATTGTTGTAGATGTTTATTTGACTGCCTTCAACATGTTTGATGAAATGCCAGTATGAAATCACTTTGAAGTAATAAACCTGTTTTTTATTATTATTATTATGATTTGATGGGGTAGCCTTGCCATTGATATGGAAATCAAAAAACGTGGGGTTTTTACTGGTTTCAAGTGAACCCACATTTAAGTTTTCCTATAGCAATAATGAAAAACAGTAGAAAGGCTTTGGAAAAGCTTTCCTAGTAGCTAGCTTTCTTTAAACTTTGGAAAGTTGTTGGGAAAAAAAAAAGAAAAATGTCCTTTATGAAACAAACGAACTTTTGCTTGATTGGGTTAATACTTAATGGCAATATATTGGTGCAATGTTATTTCTCTGTTTTAAGGTAGGGCAGATTTCGGAAAAATTAATGGTTATAGTCCAAATAATTGTGAAAAAATTTGGACAAATCTTCTTGATTGGATATTTGGACTTTTATTGCCAATGTTTATGCATGTGGTGACCCTAAAAAACTATATAATTTACATACCAGTAAAGAACCATAACATTCATCTGCATCTTCCTCATTTGTCAATGTTTCTGTAAGATTTCATTTAGCTTTAAAAAAATTGTGGTTAGTATCCTAAGTAACTAACTTTGTAAAATATTTGGTTGACAAGTTCTTTTTATGAACTATCATTGTTTTTTATGTATATTTTTTTATTGGCCAGAATTCTTTTATGCATATTAACTTATTTCATTTTCATTGTAGTATTACATTGCAAGAAAATGGATGAATTGAGTCCTTTAACGGAGATATCATTTGATGATTTTGCATCTGGACAACTATCTTTTATAGAACACAATGAAGATACCACTGATTCATCACCTCAAATAGGCATGGAGTTTGATTCGGAGGAGACTGCATATCAATTTTACAACACCTACGCGGGGCAAGTTGGTTTTAGTATCCGTAAAGAATATGCAAATAAGAATAAGACAACCAAACAAATTACTTCCAGAAAGTTTGTTTGTTGTAAAGAAGGTGAGCGGGGTAAGGACAAAAGAGATTCCAACTCAAAGAATCCTCGTGCAGAAACTAGGACCAATTCTCTAGCACATATGAAGATTAAACTTGATCGAGAAAGCAGCAAGTATAAAATTTTCAGCTTTGAACCACAACACAACCATGTTCTGCATATGAGAGCTTGTTCTCACATGATGCCATCACAAAGAAGAATGTCTTCGGCTCAAGCTTCTCTCATTGATTTGGCAGATGACTCAGGAATAACACCAAAACACTCGCATGAGTTTCTAAGTAGGCAAGCTGGAGGGAAAGACAGTCTTGGTTATGTCTTTAAGGATCATAAAAATCATCTTCGAACCAAGCGGAAGAAAAACCTGCAGTATGGAGATGCTGGGAGTTTGCTCAGGTATTTTCAACATCAATCATTAGAAAATCCTTCATTTTATTATGCATTACAGTTGGACATTGAGGAGCAAATAACTAACATCTTTTGGGCTGATTCTAGAATGATCATGGATTATAGTTATTTTGGTGATGTGGTTGCTTTCGACACCACTTATAGAACTAATAATGAGTCTCGCCCATTGGCATTATTTGCTGGATTTAATCATCATAGAGAAGTAGTATTGTTTGGGGCTGCTCTGGTTGCTTGGATGAAAGTACTGAGTCATTTGTCTGGTTG
>AWWV01009443.1:0-46912 GCA_001974805.1 Corchorus capsularis | reverse complement strand
CTTTACTAGTGGCAAATTAATTTGATTAGTTTAGAAAAATTCAAATATTAATTAATTAATTATCATCATAATTTGATTCTTTGTTTAATAAATATTAATTAAAAGAAATTAAAAGTCTTAGAGTTATAATTAATGGGTGTGGATGGTTTCAACAAAAAAAAATGGTTGATGGTAATCTTCAAGAATAATCATAAATATAAAATTTACTGTTTAAAGTATATTCTGGTAAAAAAAAAAACTATTTTCACTAAATAAATATAATCTTAACTAGAATCAAGGGTGAATTAATGCAATTAATGATATGCAATTAATAAGAGTTTATATAGTGAATGAGGGTGTAAAATATATCTTGATGGTGATTCAAAATTGATTAGGTGACATCATCTTAATGGGATCCTAAAAAGCATCATTTTTAGGATGATCCTAATAGAATTTAATCCCTAAACCCTCGTGCCGTTAAGAATAGAGATCAGTAATTATATATATATATATATATATATAAACAAAACCAGTAACAAATTAGGTTTGGGAACAGCCACACACCCTCATTAATTCATCCATTCACTCTAACAAAACCAGTTTGCCTCAAATTGTTATTAGTATACCACTTATTACACCATTTAACTAATCTGCCTGATCCTCTTTTATTGTCATATTTACCTAACTGTTTACAGTTAGGTCTTATATTATTAGCTACCATTTAATATCAAATTATATATGTTTTTCCAATTAACCTAACATATTAACATTTACATCTGTATAATATATTCGGACATTTGAGTTAATATACTCATAATTCAACCTGTTAGTGAATTATATTTAAATTAATTATATGATCATAAGGATTATCATATTCAATTATATTTAAGTTAAATTATTTGGAAGATGAATATGTGGACAAATTAACAATTCCTGTTCATTGGCCAAATAAAAAAAAAATCATGTTCTGTTATGGCTTAACCCATATTATTCAACTAGAAAGTCAGTGTCACCAGAGCAACATCAAAACAACTCTAATCTCCCTCAATTACCTTAAATGGAATTGAGTTTCCTCTTCGCCAACCATTCGTTCTGTTCTCGGTTGTCCCTTTCTTCTTTGAGAGAAGACGTATAGTTTGCTTGACATTTTAGATTTTAAAAATATCAACATTTCGCCCCATCCCAAAGGAAACAAACTTATGCTTTTGTCGATTTTGTGTTGAATGAAGAATTCATTATAGTAGATCTCTAGGTTCCTGTTCTGTTAAGAATGAAAGTGCAATTAAATCAAAATAAACATATCAACATCTCAACCTATCCCAAAAGAAACAAACATACAATAGTTTCTAAGCAGAAATGAAACTATATAGAGGAAATGAAAAATTGAACCCATTTTATTCGTGGAAAAATAGAACTTAAAATAATCAACAACTTTCAGATGCATTATTTCTCATATCCAGAATCACCCACTCTCCTAAATATTATAACCCTCAAACTGCACAAGGCAGAATTTAATCAGTTGTAGATTTGCCTTGAATCATCAAATCTCCCTTCTTTTCTGGTTTCTAGAAGAATTAATACTAAACATTCCTCCAGTCAAGAAAAGACCTTGGACACTTTCTTATGAAGAGTGTTTTAGTCAGGTAGAATACAAGTTTACCTAAATATCTCCACCTATTCTATTGATATTTTAGCTCAGATGGAGTTCTCCAAAAAAATATAAACTAACAAAACACAAAGATGCCAGCTTCAGTTTTAAAAGGAGAAGGGAAATTTCTTTAAAAAGCAACAACTAGAATTCATTTAGCTACAAAAACATTTCTTAGTCATATCCTCTCTTTCCCTAATTTCTTCCTCTTCAAATAGAATTTTACAAAACAACCTAAAAATCAAGCAATCCATTACAATTAAAATCAATACCAACCTTCCAAAACTCAGAAACACTACCAACACAAAAATCGATTTCTCCTTAGGCGCAAAAAGCGGAAGCATTGACTAATGTTCCAAGAAGAGCAACACCCACTAAAAAAGAAAATTTAAAACCGTAAAAAAATGAAAAGGAAAACTCATTAATTCTCACTCAGCTAACCTCCCAAGAAAAAAACAAACAACAATCTAAAAAGGTAACCAAGCAAAGATTGATGCTCAGAAGCTAAAACCCAAAGGAAATTTGCCACTAAAATTAGAGCGAGTAAGCATACAATCGAGGAAGAAGATCCTACCAGCAATGAACCAAGGAACGGCGATTAGAGACTTTCAAAACAGTTAGCAAACTAAACAGGACTATCATATGATACCTTTTTACCCATATCGATAGTGTAAGACTTTAAGTTCAGAGACGGAAGCTATCCCAACAAAGCCATATATATCTTAATATCTCTTGTAAAGCTCTCTCGAATGTCTAGCCGTAGAATCAATGTAAGGCTCGGTCGCAGAAATCGAGTGAATCGGCTTTGAGGGGCTGGGATTTAGTAAAGTAAAGAATTCTCCCGAAAACTAAAACTAAAATATAGAAGAAGTCTTGCGGAGTTCACTGGCTCTCTGATTAAATTTTTTTAATTATTTATATCATCCAAAATTAAACTAATTATTTTTTTATTGCCCTAATTACCCAAATCATAATTGCAATTATTAATTGTGTTAACATAATTTGAAACTGGACTAAGACCCAATAAGAATGAATATTTGGGTCTGTTTTTTTATTTATTGGGCTCATTGAATTTAAATGTTCGACACCATTTTGAAATATCTTTATTTTTTTTTGGGTTGATTTGAACATTTTCTTTTTTTGAAGCCTATTATTAAATTACTGTATCTGTCTATATTTTTGAAACCGCTTTGAAATAATCCATCTCATTTGTTATTTGTAACAGAATGTGAGGGATTGATTGTGGAGGTTTTCGTAGAGGTCATTGGGATAAGGTAGAAGACGAGATACTAAAAGCGTATGTCAAGGTGTTGGAAAGCCGCCGATGGAATTATATTTCAAGAGTGTCAGGTAATTAACAGTATGCTGCTACTATTTATCTTTTATACATCAAACTGCTCATGAATTTGAAATTTGTTAATGAACTTTTAGCTCTTAAGAGAACTGGGAAGAGTTGTAGTCGGAGGTGGCTAAACTATTTGCGCCCCAATCTCAATTATTAGCGCTGAAGAAGAAGCGCTTATTATCAAGCTCCATGAACAATGGGGCAACAACCAACAAGTAATGGTTCTTATACTCTGTTGCTTGTTTTCTTTTTGTCGTTAGTTGTCATTCTGATAATGCCCAGCCAGCCTTCCTTTGCTAGGTGGTCAATGATCGCGCAGGAGTTGCTTGTAAGTACCCGTTAGAGTAAATAGGAAAGTCAGTTTAGAATTAGTTAGATGCTTTGCTATTCTGTTATGAAAGCTAACCATAGAAATTAGTTAACTCATCATTAGTTGATCATGAGTTAACACATTATGTGCTTTGTATAAATTCAGTTGATTACAATAATAAAAACTACTCCTTCCGTTTCTTATTTTTTAAAAGCTAGAAACAGAAAAAAATTGTAGGAAAAAATAAGAAAGAATCGCGGAAATATTCATCTGATGCAAGAAAATGCAGGAAAAACAAAAATAAGAAAGGGAAAGAGTAGTTTTTATTAGGGTTTAAATTCTATTAGGATCATCTTTTTAGGATCTCATTAAGATGATGTCACCTAATTAAATTTGAATTATCATCAAGATATATTTTATACCCTAACTCACCATATTATAACTCTTATTTATTGCATATATCAATCAATTAATTGCATTAATTCACTTTATTCTTGTTAAGATTGAATTTTAGTGATAATAGGCTTTTTAACCCAATGTTAGGAATATGTATTAATAGGAAAATTCTAAACAACCAAAAAAATTGACTAGAATTTTATCCCTAATGATGTGTCATGTGGGGTCATCCCATGTTTTGTAGCAAAATCCCACTTAACTAGTGGTGTGACCAATCTGCTAGACCAATTGTGTAACAACACGTCATGGAGGACAAAATTTCGGGATAATTTTTCTGGTCATGTAGCAAAACTCTATGTAATATATTACTGTATTTTTTTAAGAGTAAGTTTTATTATTAAAAATTACCATAAGCACACTTTAAAAAAAAATGGTTCTATCAACCAACTGATAAGTGATAACTCTAGACTTCTAATTTCTTTTAATTAGTAGCAAAAAAAAGTTCTTTTAATTAATATTTATTAATCAAAAGAATCAATTTTGGTGCCAAAAAAAATCAAAAGAATCAATTTCCTAATTAATATTAGGAAATAATATATAATTTTTTTTACCTTCAAACACAATAAAAAAATACAAGAGAGATTTTTAAAAATTACCTTGGAATATTGAACAATTAACCCATAATTTTGTTTAATATTTTTTTAAAAAATATATTTCTCATCTTATCAATTTATTTTATTATGGTTTGATACATGTTTTTTTTTCCTGTTACATTTTTTTTTGTTGCTTAATTAAGGTGAAACTGTGAAAGTAAATATAGAATGAATTAAAAGTTAATTTGATGAGGGAGAGTGTAGGATATATCTTAATGGTCTCTTAAGATTGATTAGGTGGCATCATCTTAATGGGATCCTAAAAAGACTCCTTTTTAGGATGATTCTAATAGAATTTAAACCATTTTTATTATTGTAATCAACTGAATTTATATGAATCACATAATGTGTTAACTCAGTACCAAAAAAAAAACATAATGTATTAACTCATGATCTACTAATGATGAGTTAACTAACTTCTATGGTTAGTTTTCATAACAGAATAACTAAGCATCTAACTAATTCTAAACTTACTTTCCTATATACTCTAACAAATGACATTCTACATTATCAATTTAATGATTAAGTTAATAGCAGGGACTAAATTGACCTCAACTTGTAAATAGAGGGACTAAATGGATCACATATCAATTTATCGTCTTTTACGTAAAAAAAATATTTAAAATGTTATTTAAACTCATAATTAATTCTTTCCCGGAGCGAAGCCCGGGTCGGACCCTAGTTACTATAAATCTTCCATGAGCTTTTTAATTGGAGGGAAACAAGGTTAAGTATTTATAGACCAGGAATTAGGTTTCCCCAATTCCCATTGGAATACTATCCAAGCATGGCGGTCAGGAGGATTGCTGCCACCGTTGGTAGAGTGATACGACTAGACAAACCCACGGAGACGGTGGAGCAAGGTGGATATGCTAGGGTATGTGTTGAACTCGATTTAACTGCTCCTTTGAATGCAGTGGTTCACATCAGAGAACTGATACAAAAAGTTGAGTATGAAGGGGTTACACATTGATACGAATCTAGTTGTGTTAGATTCAAATCTATCCTTGAAAAGTCTTCAAAGATCTACTTGAAATTCATCAACTTCTAGATGTGTTGGTTGATAGTCTTCACAAGGCAACTCCTCTTCTTTCGTCGGTCCTAGATCTCCAATTAGACCTGCAATTGTCAACCTAAGATCACAAAGTTCACAAACAATTAAGCAATCACAACCTAATTGTTTGCTAGGACTCTACAAGATTGAAGAACCCTAAGTATGCTCAAACTAGAACAATGAAGCTAAGATAATCAATTGGGTGAATAAATCTCAAATCTTTATTGAATACTTAACTTGTGTTTATAAGATGGGGTTGGTCCCTTTATATAGGCATAGGGACGCCCCTTACCCTAATCCTAAATAGGATGGGCGGCTAAGCATAAAGGAAAGGACAAGGAAATAGCCTAAACCAAGTCCTACTAGGAAAAGTAAATAACAAAGCATAATTAAGCAAGGATTGGACTTAGTTAAACAAGACCCAATCCAATGTCATCTATACATAATAATAAGCTAATCTAAGATAGAATAAAGCCCACAATGACCGAATTACATCAATCTAGCCCAATTGCTCATCGATTGCAAACAATGTAAGAAGCTTGAAATCGTTGGGAATATTCTTGCTCAAAACATCACCAAAGCTCTTCAATTGAACTTCAATGGTCTTCAAGTCTTCAAGATGAGTTCGAATAAGGCCCATTAGTGCATCCTTGAACCTCTTAGCTCTTGCTCTTGTCATCGGACCTAATGGCATCTTTGGCATCTCCTTGGTGCTTGGAACAACTTGTACGATATCACCATCTTCTTTAAGCTTGTCCATGCTTCCTTGCAGCCCATGCACATCCTCTCCATGATCTCCATTCTGTTCTTCAAGACCATGATAAGCCTTTGGCGCATCATACATGATTTGTTTTGGGTGTGGTCAATTTGGACATCGAAGGGATGCTTGTTCCATGTTACACACTAAGAATTCGGCGAATGTCGATGTCGATTCCATGTTACACACAAAGGCCCAAACCTGCTGAACAGTCCATGCCGATCCCGGAGTTTGGACCATGGATGATTGTTCAACGGAAAAACCGTCGGTCGACGAAGGAAAGGGTTGACAAGGGGAAATCGAAAGTGGTGCCAAACCAAAGGCTTGATTCATGGAATCAGTATCATTCATTGCAGGGCGTAAAAGAGGGTTTTAAGGAGGGATTGAAGGAGAAATCTAAGAGTTTTAATTCGGATGAATCAAGGGAGAGAATCAAGGAGGTTGCTGTTGAAAAAAAATTGAAAACTAATGGTGATAATGGTTATGGCCGTCAAGTTTGGCAACAGAAGAAAGCTACAGAAATTAAGTTTCATTATAAGCGTCAGGGAAGGGAGGATCGAAGGGTTTGAATAGGAAGCTAATCCGAAATCAGCCTCTAGGCTTGATATTCCAAAGTCATACTCTGTTCCTGGACCAAATTTTACAACTGGGCCTTCTCCGGGGTTTTCTTTTAAAGCTGAGCCTACAGAGACTATTACTTTTGATCCTAAAAGACTTGAGGATCTTGTTAGATCAAGTCATTTTGGGCTCTCTCATTTAATGGGACAACAAAATTCTACAGCAAATACAGAAGTTGTGAAGGAGGATGGTTTGCCGAGTTTGATGGAGAGTACGGGTGGTGAAGTTGAGATGGTTTTGTCGTCTGATGCTATCTCTCTTCCTCCACAGCAGCCTCCCATGGTGGCATCAGATACTTTAGTTCCAAATTTGTCAAACTTAATTCATGATGATATGGTAGCTGAGGTTTCAGCAAGGCTGAATTCTGATCAGAATGTTTCGGCCATAGGTGGTGCTCAATCTAAGGAGCCTGATATCTTAGATACAATCTCTAATCCTTCATTTGATGGATTGCATCCTATGGAACAGTAGAGGCGCGGGTAACAATAAATTTTTGAGGCATGCATAAGAGCTAATTGCAGTACATAATCCTTCGATTCTTGCAATTGTTGAGCCTCGAATTTCTGGTTTGAGAGCGGAAAGAGTTCTTCGTAAGTTAAAATTTCCCAAATGGCATGTGGCCGACCCTGTTGGTTTTGCTGGGGGAATTTGGTTGAATTGGGATGATGCAGTAGTTCACATCACGGTGATTATTTCTTCTGCTCAAATTTTGCATGTCTTGGTGAAGCCTAAAGATAGTGAGGAGTTTCTGTTGACAGTAGTCTACGCTAGTCCAAGAGTAGAGTTAAGAAGGTCTCTTTGGTCCCATATAGAGAATCTTGCCCGTACTATTAACGCTCTATGGGTCGTGTTGGGAGACTTTAATGATGTTTCAAATGCATGGGAGAAGATGGGTGGTGCAGTTCCCTCTCTTGCTAGGTGCAACCTGTTTAATGGTATGATTACTAATTGTGGTTTAATGGATTTGGGATTTTCTGGTCCTGCTTTTACTTGGTGTAATAAGAGGAAAGGTTTGAGGAAAGTCCAAGAGCATCTTGATCGTGTTCTAGCTGATCCTAATTGGCAGCTTCTCTTCCTTGATGCTGCTGTTGTTCATTTACCAAGAGTTTATTCTGATCATTCTCCCATTTTATTGAAAATGGAACCTGGTGTTGGCTCAGATAAAACTAAGCGGCCTTTCCGCTTCCAAGCTATGTGGATGGCAGATAATGGGTTCCAAAAAATGATGGGTAATCTGTGGAAGACTTTGGAAGGGAATTTTATTGCAAAAGAAGAGAAATTGGCCTCGGCTCTTATGGAATGGAATAAGTCAGAGTTTGGTAATATTTTTGAGAAGAAGAAAGAGTTGAGACCGCGTATCAGTGGTGTTCAACGTGCCTTGGCTAATCACAGGTCTCATCAATTAGAATTACTTGAAGAGGATCTTATTGCCCAGTATGATAAGATTTTGGAGCAGGAGGAGGTTTTCTGGGCTCAAAAATCTCGTGTCCAGTGGATCAAGCATGGAGATCATAACACACGATTTTTTCATTTGTCCACAGTTACTAGACGAGGAGAAATAAGATCTTCATGTTACATAACAGTGATTCAGATGAATGGGTTTGGGATCAGGGTGACCTGCAGAAGCGTGTTGTGAAATATTTTAAGGAGCTTTTTTCGATTGATGATGGGGAGGTTCAGCCTCTTTCTCCACTTCCCCAACCTATTCTTTCTTCCTATGAGAATTCTGATTTGTCTAAAGCAATTTCTTTTGATGAGGTTCGTTGTGCTCTCTTTCAAATGAAGCCATGGAAGGCTCCTGGATTGATGGCTTTCAGGCGGGTGTTTATCAAGAGTTTTGGAGTGCTTTTGGTAATTCTTTGTTTAAGCTTGTGAATGATGCTTTTAATTCAGGTAATTTTACTCCTGAACTGAATCGTACTCTCATTGTGCTCATTCCTAAAGTGCAACATCCAGAGTATGTTAAGCAATTTTGGCCTATTAGTTTATGTATGGTGGTGTATAAGTTAATTACGAAGGTACTTGTTAATAGGCTGCGCCCTCTTTTTGATAAGCTTGTTGGGCCTCTCCAATCAAGTTTTATTCCTGGCCGGCAATCAGCAGATAATGTGTTTATTGCTCAGGAGATGATTCATACCATAAAACGATCTAAGAGTAAGTTGGGTTTGATGACGATCAAAATTGATTTGGAGAAGGCATATGACAGAATTTGTTGGGATTTCTTGAGGGACACTCTCATTGCTTTTGGGTTTCCTGATAGCTGGGTTAAGTTAATCTTGTTTTGTCTGGAAAGCTCATCAATGTCAGTTCTTTGGAATGGTGAGAAGACAGATTTCTTTTCTCCAACGCGTGGCTTGTGACAAGGGGATCCAATTTCTCCGTATTTATTTGTTCTTTGTATGGAAAGGCTTGGACACTTGATTAATGAGTCTATCTCTCGTGGGGAATTGGTCGAGCTACTGCAAAGTAAGCTAAAACTATCAGGGCTGTTTTGGATGATTTCTGCTCTGCTTCTGGGTCTAAAGTTAGTTTGGAGAAATCTCATATGTATGTCTCGCCCAAACCGGCTGGTGATAATGTGAGGTTGGTGAGTAACATTTTGGGGATTGGTACTACTACTGATCTTGGAAAGTATCTGGGAATTCCTCTGGTGCATAAGAAAGTGGGAGGTGCTTTATACTGTGAGTTAATTGATAAGTTAACTCTCGGCTTAATGGGTGGAAGTCCAAGGTGCTTAACCTTGCGGGTCGTGCTGCTCTCGTGAGTTCGGTTACCTCTTCTATCCCAACTTACACAATGTTGACGACAAAGTTGCCGGTGAGTTGCCGTAATAACTTAGATATGTTGAACAGACGTTTTTTATAGGGTGGCTCAGAGGGTAAGCGAGCTCTTCATCTTGTTAACTGGGATGAGGTTTGTAAGCCCAAGAAATACAGTGGTCTTGGATTGAGAAAGATGGAGTACCACAACCGTGTTCTTATTCAAAAAACTACTTGGCGTTTTATTACCCAACCTCAAAGTTTGTGGGTACAATGTATGCATGCTAAGTATAAAGTCCAAGGGGATATTTTTGATTTTATTAGAGATGTTGGTGCTAAGAAGTCTGCTTGGTCTTCGTCCTGGAGGGGTAAAGTTGGGGCGTTGGATGAACTTCATCGTGGTTTGAAGAAGAGGGTTGGTAGTGGTGAAACTATTCATTTTTGGACGGATCGTTGGCTTGAGGTTCCTTTGATTGATTTAATTAAAGATCTGCCCTCCTTTATGGATATTACTTTGATGATTAGTGATTTTATGGTGAATGAGGGAAATTGGAATGTGGATATGCTTTTTGCTCAATTACCAGGTGATCTTGTTGTTATTATTTTGGGTTATCATTTGCCTAAAGTGATGAATTTGAGAGATACTTATGTTTGGGGTGCCACCTCGAATGGTTTATTTACTACCCGTTCTGCTTATTTGAAATTTTAACGTCTAAGTTTGATCTTGAGGCTTCTTGTGGGTATGATTATATTTGGAAAATGCAGCTTCCAATGCGTTGGATTTTCTTTCTTTGGCTTGTGTAGAGGGGACGTCTTGTTACTAATGGTTTGAGGTATTCTTGGGGGCTTTCTACTTCAACAAATTGCCCTATTTGTCATGCAGGTGATGAAGATATTTTACATGTGTTACGTGATTGTGAGAAAGCCAAGCAGGTTTGGGTGCAAGTGTTTCCTTCTTCTCTACACTCAACTTTCTTTAGCTTAATTGTTTCTGATTGGCTAAAGCAAGGCTTGGATTACAAAGGCAACTCTTCTTTCCAGGTGACTCTATTTGTCACTGCTCTTTGGCGTATCTGGACTACTCGTTGTAGGTTGGTGTTTCAACCGGATGATGGTGTTTCGTTGGAAGCTCTTTTATCTAATATTGCAGGTACTGCTAGGGAGGTTCATGCCGCTATGTCTAAGCCCTCCTCCTGCATTCGGAAGGATCTTTGCATTCAATGGCAGTCTCCTTCGGTGGATTTTGTCAACTTATATGGATGGTGTAGCTAGGGGAAATCCTGGTATTGCTGGAGCTGGGGGTGTTATCCGAAATTCTGCAGGTGCATGGCTTGCTGGGTTTGCTACTCATCTTGGTACTTGCTCTAATGTCGCGGCAGAGCTGCATGCCTTACGGTTGGGCATTCAGTTAGCTTGGCGAGAGGGTTATAGGTCTGTTCTTTGTGAGGTCGATGCGAAAGTCATCCTAGATCTTCTCCATTCGACTGATGTGGAATTCCACCCTTTGGGAGCCTTGTTTATGGATATTAAGGAAACGCTTACTTGGGATTAGCATTGTCTTTGCCAACATACTCTCTGTGAAGGTAATTTTTGTGCTGATATACTTTCAAAGATGGGTTGTGAGCTTGATGCTGACATTGAAGTTTTCTATGAGCCTCCTGCTCAAGTTCGGGAAGCTTTCCAAGCGGATAGCTGAAAAGTTTCTCAACATTTGTACTTTTATCAATTTTGGGAAAAAGTAATCTTACTACTATATAAAAATATTGTGTGATTATCGAAATTTCATAGGAAGATTATCAAAATTTCACAGTGTGGTTCTCAAAATTTCATATGGATTAGGTTATTAAAATTTTATAGTTATCAAAATTTCATAGCTAGGGAGGTTATCAAAATTCCATAGCGAGGTTATCAAAATTTCATAGTGTGGTTATCAAAATTTTATAAGGAGGTTATCAAAGATGTCATAGTGTGGTTACCAAAATTTCATAGTAATGTTAGAAAAATCTAAATTTCATACAAAGGTTATTAAAACTTTATAGTATAGTTATCAAAATTTCATCAGGAAGCAATCAAAATCTCATAAAGTAGTTGGTCAAAAATTCATAGAGATCAGATTACCAAAATTTCATAGGAATGTTATCAAAATTTTAAAGCGAGGTTATCGAAATTTCCCAGTGAGGTTATGAAAATTTTTCATATTGTTATTAAAATTTTACATGGAGGTTTCAAATTTCATAGTATGATTATCAAAATTTCATAGAGAGGTTAGCGAAATTTCATTGGAAGGTTATTGAAATTTCATAGGGAGGTTATCGAAATTTCATAATGTTATTATCAAAAATTTAGAGTGTGGTAATTCAAAGGGAGGTTTTCAAAATTACATTTGTGTGGTTACCAAAATTTCGTATGAAGGTTATTAAAATTTCAAAGGGGGATTATCAAAATTTCATAGTTTAGTTTTCAAAATTTTATAGGGGTTATCAAAATTTCATATAGAAGTTAACAAATTTCACAATGAAGTGATCGAAAAATCATAGGGAGGTTATCAAAATTTGTGATTATCAAAATTTCATAAGGAGGTTATCAAAATTTTATAGGGAGCTTTATCAAAACTTTATATGAATGTTTATCAAAATTTCATACCGAGTGCATTACAATTTTATAGTGTGATCATCAAAATTTTAAAGTGTGATCACTAAGATTTCATAAGGAGGTTATAAAAAAATACCATAGTGTGCTTACCAACATTTCACATGGAGATTATCAAAATTTCATAGTGTGGTTATCAAACTTTAAGTGGATGGTCAAAATTTCATTAGGAGGTCATCAAAATTTTATAGTAATGTTTTCAAAATTCTATAGGGAGGTCAACAAAATTTCATAGGGAAGTTCTTGAAATTTGATTGGAAGGTTTTTGAAATTGTATAGTATCGTTATCAGAATTTCATAGGAATGTTATCAAAAGCTTATAAGGAGGTTATTATAGGGAGATTATCACAATTTCATAGGAATATCTATGATAATAAATTAGTTGTTTAATTTGTTGCAATGTGAGACATAATACTTCACAGTAAAAAAGAAAAGCAAAGTTATAAATAATAATAAGTAAAATATGTGATAAATAGAAAATAAAAACAAAAATATTATTAAAATCAATTTGTGATAAAAATGCTTGTGATGAACCATAAAATCAATTTGTACTTGAGTATTTGCCTCGATGATAAGGTGCATGCTCTATGAATCGACCATAGGCGTGTGGGTTTTGTGCAGTTTTATGTTGAATTTGCTGATTTGTTTATGTTAGTTATTATTATAGTTAGTTTGTTTGGTTATTTCTCATTAGATGTTTGAGGTTATAATTATCTGATTGTAATGAGATTTAAATGTTGTATCACCTCAAAAAACCATAAAATCAATTAGGGTTTTCCACAAAAAAAAATTAATTAGAACGTGGTGATAGAGTGTTACAGTGTGTTTGGATAAATTTTCTGAGGGATCAATAAAGGACTGGATGGGATGGGAAAGGAGGGGCTTTTAAAGGAAAGGAAGGGAAGGACCAGTCCTTGTTTGGATTGTTTAAAATATAAAAAGTAAGGAACATGAGGGATCACCTTGTTGGTACTCCAATTTGGAGTACCAAAAAATATGGACTTATAAGGATCAAGAAGGACCAAAACTGGTCCTCCAAAACCCATGGATCAAATATAATTTCCAATCCAAACATGGGTCATTAACCAAAAAGACCTTCCGTCCTGTCCCGTCCCATCCCGTTCCTTAATGGTCCCTCAATCCAAACACACTGTTAGACTCTTAATTCTAGTGGCTATAGTTCATCCCTAGTAGCCTTAATTACCAAAATAAAAACCATTATCAATCTAAACGAAAATACTTAAAAGAGGATTTGTGTTCTATTATAATTATCCATTATCAATGTAATTCATATTGATTTTACTTTTTTTGTTAAGTAGTAAGTACAAGGAAAGATGCCGAACTTAATTTTCCTAGCTTCCAATTAGGAATAATTCACGTAGCCAATTTTCCAAACAAAACAATTTTATAGCAATTAACTACTTTAAATACAAAGTTTGCCATTGGATTTAATTTTTGTTTAATAAATTTGTGATTTTGTAAAAAAAAAAAAATCCTTATAGACACCATTGAATTAATTAAATAAATATAAATTATAAATAAAAATGTTCAAATAATGTTGGGAAGTATATATTATAATTATATGGACTTACAATATCTTTCCATAATTAATAAAAACCGTTTAATGCCTAAAAAATAATGATTAAAAAATTATTATACTATAATGCTAAGGGTGTTTATGAAATTTCCTGATTAAGATTTTTGAATTGGTGATTTATTTATAATAATAGTAGTAAGATAAGATAAGATAAACTAAAAAATTTCAAAAAAAAAAATTCATTAGGAAGTGGAATATTGCACCTATAACACCTGAAGCTTAAATCCACAATAGAAACCAGACTATACTTGCTTTCATACTCCTGAAATGGACTTGTCAGTCATAGATGTCATCGTCATCATAGTTAACTAGTTGAGTAAAATATTAAACATGTCTAATATTTATATACGGAAAAAGATAGAGTAAAGAATGACAAGGTGCTTCAATTGCTTGTAAAATCTTTCAAGTGACCCACCTTAATTTGTTATTTATTATTTTTTTTTCGGTACATATTTGTTATTTATTATTTATTAAAGTAGGAGTATCTACTAAACAGTCTCTATATATGCTTGCATTTCTTTCTCTAAAAACAGCAAAAATATATACCAGGTTCAGAAAAGAGATGTAGGCTCCAAAGCGGCCTTCTTCCTTAATATATGCCTGATCTGTGAGAATTGAGAAAGATACCGTCACGTCAGATTAATTATTGAAAAACTTAATGTTGGCCGAGTAAAAATCACGTCAGATTAATTATTAATTATTGAAAACCTTTAAAGATTGAAAAAGGATGTCGTTGGATCACTAAACAAAACAATATTATAGATTCACAACCATGGCTGATGGCTGGAGTAGAAAAATGTGCAGAAAAAAGAAAATCCTTTCTTAGCCAGAAGTTTTGCTTGCTGCCCTCGATATGTAATTCTTCTGAAGAAATCCAATTTGCTTGAATTCTGCCTTGGCTCTCTATTCATCAATACACTACCAGTGGGTATGCTTATGAATATGATATTGTCCGAATTAACAAGGAATAATGCTGCATGCCTTCCTCAAGTAAAAGTAAAAACTAAATAGGAGATGACTGATAGTGCTAAGAGAGGGATGAGAAGCAGACTAACAGAATGGGGAGAGAAAAGGATTAGAAAGAGATGAGAATATTTGAGATAATAATTTTCTGATGCATTCCCTTCCTTCTTTGTCTTACATATAGTGAGTACAAAAACGGTTACGCCTAGGATCACACGCTTAGCTGAAAGTTTCTAGAACAATTTTAAACAAAATAAATACAATTTAGAATTATTTATGGCCCATTTCATAATACTTGTTCCACTGGGGTGCATTTCTGACTCTTTTGGACCTTGTAATCGTAACACTGCTTTGCCCTTCAAGACCAACCTTGTCCTCAAGGTTGAAGGAAGGAAACAAGGTTTTCAAGTCTTCAAGTCTTTCCCAGGTGGCTTCAGTAACAGGGAGTCCCTTCCATTGGATTAAGCACTGGTCAGAAGAGATGCCTCCACTAGAAACTTTGCGTCTCTCCAAGACCTCAGCAGGTTCTAAGATGGGTTTCTCATCATCACTCAAGGCAGGGATGGGAGTAAAGTTATCCGTTGGAGAACCATAACAGCGCTTGAGCAGGGACACATGAAATACAGGGTGTATTTTGGCTGACTCTGGGAGCTTTAACTCATAAGCAACTGAGCCGATGCGACGCACGACCTGGAAGGGTCCAAAGAACCTCTTAGCCAATTTATGAGAGCTACGCTGAGCCAATGACTGTTGGCGATAGGGCTGTAATTTCAAGAACACCCAATCCCCTTCAGAAAAGCTCTTTTCCGAGCGCTTGCGGTCAGCTTGCATCTTCATCCTGTTCTGAGCATGAGCAAGGTTAGTTTTGAGCTCATTAAGAATAGTCTGTCGCTCAAGAAGGGAGTCCTCAAGTGCTGCAATTTTAGTTTGGCCAGTGACATAAGAAGCTATAGTTGGTGGGGTTCTGCCATATACCACTTCAAAAGGAGAAAAACCTGTGGCTGAATGAGTGGCAGTGTTATAGGACCACTCCGCCCAATGTAAAAACTTTGACCACATGCGGGGTTTGTCACTGGCAAAGCAGCGCAAATAAGTCTCTAAGCAGCGGTTAAGTACCTCATTTTGAGAGAGGTGTCCTGAAGTTTGAAGAGTTCCTTCCAAAATTGGCTCAAGAATAGTGAATCCCTATCACTGACAATCGAGCGAGGAACCCCATGGAGTTTACAGATTTCTTTGGAGAAGAGCTCAGCTAGCGAGGCAGCTGTCACAGAGCTTGGAAGAGCTATGAAGTGAGCATATTTCGACAGTCGGTCGACAATGACCCAAATAGTTGTTTTACCATGAGATGGAGGAAGACTTGTAATGAAATCCATCGAAATATCCTGCCACACCATCGAAGGTATAGGCAATGGTGAGAGTAACCCCCCTGGTTTAGTGGTTTCATACTTAATCTGTTGACATACTTAGCAAGATTGCACAAAAGTGTGGACTGATTTTCGCATTTGTGGCCAGAAAAAATTCGCAGCAAGCCGAGAATATGTCTTAGAGATACCTGCATGACCACCTGTTGGAGTTCCATGGTATTCATGCAGCAATTTTGATTGCAACTCATGGCCCTCTGGAATCACAATCTTTCCTTGATAAAACAATAAACCATCCGATATAGAATACCCCATATTTGAGTCTTGTTGGCCTTGGTTCAAAAGCTGCTGTCCTGTTTCAGAAGTGGCATAATAGTGGCGCAAGGAGTCAATAAAGGAGAAAATAGGACTCGATATAGCCAAATATTGAGCTGCAGGTTCAGGGCACCTCGACAATGCATCAGTAGCTAAATTATGTCTTCCTGGCTTGTAAACGACCGAGTAATTGAACCCCAACAACTTAGCCAGCCACTTTTGCTGCTCAGGGGTTTGGATGGTTTGAGTCATTAAGTTCTTCAAGCTTTGTTGATCTGTGAATATGGTGAAGGAACGCCCCAATAGATATTGGCGCCACTTGTGTACTGCCTCAGTTATGGCATACATCTCTCGCACGTATGCAGAAGCAGATTGCATTTGGGGAGATAGTTTCTTGCTAAAATAAGCAATGGGGTGACCTCCTTGGGATAAAACAGCACCAACAGCTATATTAGAAGCATCTGCCTCGATGCAAAAAGGCAAGGAAAAATCAGGTAACCGCAGCACAGGAGTAAAAGTTAAAGCAAGCTTTAAATCTTGAAAAGCCTTGCTTGTAGTTGAATCCCATAGAAATTGGTCCCTGCGCAATAAATTAGTAAGAGGAGCAGCGATTGTAGCATACCCTTTTACAAATTTGCGATAGTATCCGGTTAGACCGAGGAAGCCACGCAAGGCTTTGAGGTTGCTTGGAGTTGGCCAGTCGACAACAGCCTCAATTTTGGAAGGATCGACTTTGACTCCTTCTCCAGTAATAATGTGCCCAAGATAATCTATGGAGGAGCGACCAAAAGCGCACTTAGATTCTTTAGCATAAAACTGATTGGTTTGCAGCAAGTCCAAAACCACAGAGAGGTGATCAAGGTGAGCTTCCCATGATGGACTGTAAACCAAAATATCGTCAAGAAAAACGAGTACAAAGCGCCGAAGATGGGGTCTGAATAAATCATTCATGGCTGACTGGAAGGTGGATGGGGCATTCGTGAGGCCAAACGGCATCACCAAGAACTCGTAGTGGCCATCAAAAGTCCTAAATGCAGTCTTGTAAATATCTTCCGGAGCGACACGAATTTGGTAGTACCCAGCACGTAAGTCAATCTTAGAAAACACCATTGCACCGTGGAGCTCATCAAGTAACTCGTCCACTGTCGGAATCGGAAATCGATCCTTAACGGTAGCATTATTTAAAGCTCTATAATCCACACAAAAACGCCACGTTCCATCCTTCTTCTTAACTAGGAGAACTGGGGAAGAAAACGGGCTTGTGCTAGGTCGTATAATACCCTCGTGAAGCATCTCAGAGATGATTGTGGCCATGTCACTCTTTTGAGAATGAGGGTAACGATAAAGCCTCACATTAATAGGACTGGTGCCAGGCTGTAAGTGGATATGGTGGTCATGAAATCGTTTGGGAGGAAGCCCTTTTGGCGTATCAAAGACTGCCTGAAAAGTACAGAGGAGCTGAGCAAGATCTGGGTGAATCGGAGATCTCTCGAGGGGGGCGGTAGAGGAGGTAGCTTCCATAGTGAGAAAGTGAGTGTCTGCTATAGAATTTGTGTGGACTAAGCGTTTAAGCTGTCCATAAGATACAGGTTGGGCACAATTGGGTTTGTCATCTTGAAGTGTGATGAAGGAGCCCAAATGATAAAAACTCATATAAATAGCCTTGTAGTCAGGAATAACAGGCCCCAACTGTGATAACCACTGAATCCCCAGAATAATATCTGCCCCACGAATATCCAACACATATAGATCAAGATTAAACTCATGACCTTGGAGGCCCAATTGGATAGATGGAATTCGGCCTAGACAAAACAATTGCTCCCTATTGCCAACAGAAACAGAGAACGGCGGCGCTGGTTCGATACTGAGATTCAAGTGCTTAGCCAGCCGTGGTTGGATTAGGTTATAGGTACTACCCGTATCCACTAGCACAGTGAGGTTCTGACCTCTCAATACACCAGAGAGCTTTAAAGTATTATAAGAAATAGTACCAAACAAGGCATGTAAGGATACCTGAAAGTCGGGTGGATCGTCGACTATGGTGTCCTGTGGTGGTGGCAAAGCCGGTACCGCCGAAAGGGGCATTGAATGAACAGCTTCCAGAGACTCAAGGGCCGGAAGATCATCATCTGCCTGAAGTAAAAGGAACGGGGCTGTTCGACAGCGATGGCCTGGTTTGTATTGTTCATCACAATTGAAACAGAGTCCTTTGGCTCGTCTTGCTTGCATCTCCGTTGGCGATAAACGCCGTATAGGGAAAGTGGAGGAGACTGGCTTAGGTGCCGGCAGTTGTGGTATTTGGGAAGTAGATGGCCTTGGTGGAGGGAGTGTGGAACGGAAAAAGAAGCTTTGGGCAGAGGAGGTGGCGGTGGTATGGGGGAAATGGAAAATCTTGGTAAAGGAGATTGAAGGTCAAGGATTTTGTCTTCTAGGAGTTGGGCAATATCCCCAGCTTCACTAAGAGAACTGGCCTTTAAAATAGACATTTCACGCTGCATATAAACAGGGAGCCCCGAGATGAAACAATTAAGTTGAGTGCTTGGAGCCTAACCGTAGATTCTGTTGGAGAGGGCCTCGAATTCCCGACGATAGTTGACTACGGTCGAGGTGAGTCGAAGCTTAAACAACGCGGCTTCATGATTGAAGTAGGTAGAAGGACCGAATCTGCGTTCAAGGGCCATCGTAAAAGAAGGCCAATCCACCAATAGATTATTACGGTGCATCCATTGAAACCAGCTAAGAGCATCACCTTTCATGTAAAACGAGGTCAGAGCCAAACTTTGGTGCATCTGGACAGAGTAATAGGTGAAGAACTGTTCTGCTTGAAAATTCCAGTCCAGGGGATTTGTTCCATCAAATATAGCGAGAGTGAGTTTAGGAGTTTTGAGAGAATGGGATGAGGATGCGGAAGATAGATCTGTGGGAAGGTCGAGGTTTGGGTGTGATTGAGAAGGTGGAGAAGGCAAGAGAGAGTGAGGTGCCTTTTCTATTTTTGCAATTTTGTGTTGAAAGTCGGTGATGGTGGCGGTTTGCGCCGAGAGAGTAGAGTTAAGTGTGGCAATTGATGAATTGAGCTCTTGAAATTGGGCTGAAAAAGCTGTGGAGAGGTGGTTGATGATATCATCGTTGGAGGTTGTTTGAGGTTTAGGAGGCATGGCGGCGGAGAGGACAATGAAAGCACCAATGATAGTGCTAAGAAAGGGATGAGAAGCAGACTAACAGAATGGGGAGAGAAAAGGATTAGAAAGAGATGAGAATATTTGAGATAATAATTTTCTGATGCATTCCCTTCCTTCTTTGTCTTACATATAGTGAGTACAAAAACGGTTACGCCTAGAATCACACGCTTAGCTGAAAGTTTCTAGAACAGTTTTAAACAAAATAAATACAATTTAGAATTATTTATGGCCCATTTCATAAGACTTGTTCCACTGGGGTGCATTTCTAACTCTTTTGGACCTTGTAATCGTAACAGACATCTGTGATTTTGCTTTGATCAAACATACTAGGTAGGAACAGGAACAGCTATACAATGTGCTTTGTCTTTGATCATCAAATACAAAGGTTAAAGCTCATCCACTCCCTTCCCGCCGCAGGCAGAGGAAAAGAATACTATAATTAAGCAACTGGATTTTCCAAGCCTTTTTTTAAAGCCACTTCCTAGTTCAGTCTGGCTTATATATATAACTTATAAGATATACTTAATAGATTAAGAACCCAACTGTGCATTATTAAAAGCCAAAATCTTCATTTGCTGCTCATTACTAAAATGATAATAATAACCAGCAAAATGTGCGTAAAATACCTCCATTTCCATGAGAAAACTGCAAATCCCGGCAACTCTTCTAAGCTACAACTTGAATCCGACTGTAGTCCCAGATGTGCTGAAAATCGAAATACAATACCTACACTGTTTTGTAAATTAAATTGCTACATGTATACAAGTTAACAACAAATGAATTAGAAAACCAAAATTTTTTCATCGTTGCCCGATCACCAAGTTAGACTCAAGCTTCACTTGGACAGGGTAACTCAATTTCTGAGTCGTGTTCCCTTAAAAGGTCGCTGGACATGTGGGATGGTATTCTGTGACGTTGTAGAATTCTGGAAGTAGCAATTCTGGCCGATTTATAGTTTAATGCAACTACCCTGTCATCATCCAAATCAAATCTCAAGCTCTCCGTGCTACAATTTTCCACGAGCTGGCACAAGTGCTTTAAATTTTCGATTTCAACTCCATTGACTTTCTTCACCTGTCCGTTAGCACATAATTTATTTTTCTTAGAAAAGAAATCAACCATGCATGCATCCTATAAGAATGAATACATAATTACATGGTAAAACGGTATGTTTAGAATGCAAACTCACTAACATCATTAGTATAAAACATCAAAGTGAGTTGGTCAACAACTTGTTATCGTCTTATCATTCCCCACAAAAATTCCCTATGCAAAAAAGCCATCTGACCATAATTAGATTGTCACGGAATTTGTAACCACTATTTACCCATGATCAGAATCGATGCAAAACGCAAAAGAGCTAATTCAAAGATTAACTTAAGATTTTGTTACTTCATTACATTTATTGGGCTAAATTGTAATTTTATATGGACTATTTGCAAATTTCAGTTATATTAGGGTTTAAGATCTCAGATTCTCCTATTATGTTTTCTTCTATGTTAACATGTTAGTTTTATTTAGAGTCCAACAAAATTTTAAGGTCCTACTTGCCACTTCTACGTAGAGTTGGTAGGAATTTAAATAAATCAATGCCCTCATTCTATTATAAACAATAGTATGAGAAAATTTTAAAGCATTATTCCTATTTCAGAGAGTGATATGAAATGAAACTCCGCAAGTTGGTTTAGGAGAAACCCAACTGTGAAGCCTGCGATTTTCGCTCTCTTCTTGCTTGTGTGATGCACAATCAAGTAGCCCTAAAAGCGATCCCAAGAGTGAAGCCTACCATTTTTGCTCTCTTCCTGTTCGTGTGATGCAATCAAGTAGCCCTAGGAGCAATGTTTCATGGTCATTCTTGTTTTTCTCATTGCTATATTCAATATTTCTTGTTTTCTTCAAAATTTGACATTTTAAATACTGCTATAATTTTCAATGTCCTACCCATCCCATATCAATTTGGGCTTAATCAAACTATAATATTGCTCTGAATGCAAACAGTTAGTATATAATTACCACCGTCTTACCTAACATATATTATATGAGATTTACAAGGACACCAGTTTTATGCTAGTGATTTCCTAGGATATGATGCATAGCAACCCTGGTTACTAAAGTGCTTTTAATAAAGATATATTAGCTACTCTGGCTGCAAGAAGCGAGGGTGCTACAGGTGAGTCGGCCCTCCAATTAGTAGTTTCTTAGCCCCCTTGATCCCTCCAACTCTCCAAAACCCCCACAGACAATACCGAAAAAGGGAAACATACTATGAGGACATACACACACAGCCATGCTAGTTATTGGATTTGTAGGGAGCTGAAAACAGTTATATTAAACATAGATGATGCAAATAGAAAGATGATAAACCTGTAATTCTGCAAGACGCTCATAGCCTGCATTGATATCGTCCATCAAAACCTGAATAAAATAACTGCTTGTCAAGAAAGCGAAAGCACAAGAACATGACAAATACTTTGCTTTTGTAATTAAACCCAGTACATTGATTAAGTTTCCCCTACTTTCGAGGGGAGAAAAAAACTAAGAAATTTACCAAATTTTTAGATTCAGCTAATATTTAATCAAGACTAACAATTGCCACAGGTAATAAGAAATAAAAACAGTAGCATCCTAGATTTGATAGGAAAAATATTTCCAAAGACAAATGAAGCTTCTGTTTAGCTCAATAACCCAGGACACATATATTGCTCGTCTTTCATTTAACTTAATTTGACAAACTATGAAATTTATTATTAAATAAATCATTATGTATTGTTGATGTCAGAGAAGTGTATAGTACAAACCTGAGACAGGATTACAAGTTGTTCCCCAGCCTTTTTGGGCAACTCTTTTAGAGCACGTTCACAAAGTCGACGCGGTGAAGTATTATACCAGTCTTCCCCATACTCATGTAGGTATGGTTGGGTTAGCGGAACAAAGACAAGCCCGGCAAAAATGTAATAACTAGGAAGTTTATCAAATTGATGAACTGGAACCAGTGGCTGCAACTGTAAAATCAAATAACATGCTAATAAATGTATGATGTAAAAATCAAGATTAATTTCATCAGCAATCATGCAAAATATAAAAGTAGATGGTTTTTCTTTCTTTCGTTACTTTGAATTATAGCAGTCAGAAAACATCTTTAATGAATACTGTTTGAAGCACTAAAATCACTTTAATGAATTTATAAGCTGATGAAATATCAACATAGAATTGCCAGAAGAAACTGTACGAAACCCTTTTAGCCAAATAATCAGTGTCCATGCTTGATGCTTGATGGTAGATGCTATTTCATTAGGACTAATAGTTATGGTTTTCGTTAGGTGCAAAGGAGAAAACAAATTGTAGCACACAATTTTATGCGTTCTTTATTACTTTCCCTCTGCAGTTTTTGTGGCAGGTGTTGCCCTAGGAAAAACACATGTCATCAGCAAGCAACAAAGCATAACAATGATTCTGGATCAGGAACATCACCGATCTCAAATACACTATGTCTCGATAGCTATGTTAGGCAGTGCAATGCACAATCATATTCTTCTTCCAGTGGAAATATCCTAGCTTTCAAAATTTCTTGGGCCTCTATAGCCAGTACTTAACAAACCTGATCAGAGGTAACGAGGGTAATCATCTATAGTCCCTAGACTGACATAAAAAACTTCTTCCTCCATTTTTGTGGTGGTTCTTGTACATGGATATGGTTCATTACATTTAAACAGGTGATGAACTAGATTATTTCACCCTCAGCTAGTGTCTAAATAGGGGTTAATAAACTGGAAAAATATATTTTCTCTGGGTAGAGATCTGACGCATATGAGCCGGTGAATTTGATGGGTATGCCAAATAATTAGAGTTTGAAATGTAAAATCTTGTGAAAAAGAAATTCCTAATGTCCTATATACTTCTTGATAGTTCCTTCTGTTCTACTTTCTCTTCTTTATCTATTTCTTGGTTGTAAGCTTCATCTCTAAACAACTTCTTTCTGACGGCCAAAGCATTCCTAATTCTTCCAGTATCACGAATGTCAAACTATCTGACGGAATTAGAATTAGCAAGAACTTCAACAAAATTAGGCTAGAACAGAATTTTGATTGAATTGGAACAAGATAATTAGGGTTGAATAACCTCTGAGGGTTGAATAACCTCTGAATAATTTCTGATTTCAATAAAATAAAAGTCTACCAAAGTTTGCTGGCTAACAGCCCTTATATACTAAAACTTAATCTAAATCCTATTCCTGTTAGGAAAGTAAAACCTACTCCTTCTAGGAAATAACATAAACTTTAAAATCCTAATGAATCCTAATGACTTAAGGATAAAGTAAAAGACTCAACCAAATAAAAAATAAAACAGAAATAATTAAAATAAACTAGTTTAATAATGCGCTGCATCATTCTCCCCGGGTTTGAAAAAGACTCGGCTCCGACGAGTACGCCTTAATGAACTCATAAATTTCTGGATCAACTCGCTTCAGCTCTTCTTCAGCAATCCAGGTGCTTTCGGTTGCTGGTTTTCCTAGCCATTTCACCAAAAACCTCTTGTACATATTCCCTCGCCTTGATTGAACCTCTTTAACATCCAAAACATCTTCAATAACATCACTTTTCGCAACCGGTAACTGCTGAGCTTGTTACTCAATGCTAAAAACAGTCCCATCATCAATTCCATCAAATGTATATAAATCTGAAACATTAAAAACTGGACTGAATTGCAAATCTGAAGGTAACTCAATCACATAAGCATTAGAGCTTATTTTCTTCAACACTTTACAAGGTCCAAACTTTTTGTTCTTAAGTTTGTGATAAGTTCCCTTTGGAAATCTATCTTTTCTCAAATACACAAGAACTTGGTCACCTTCTTCAAACTCCTGTTGTCTTCGATGCTTATTAGCCTCAGAAGAATATGTTGCATTGCTGTCTTTTAATGCAGCTTTCACCTCTTCATGAACCTTTCGAATATGATCAGCAAATTCTTCTCCTTTATCACTCACTCTAGCTTCTTGTGGTAAAGGTACTAAATCAAGAACATGTTGAGGTTTCAATCCATATGCAGCCTCAAAAGGTGTCTTCTTGATACTCCGATTCACTGAATTATTGTAAGCAAATTCAGCCTGCGGTATAACAGAATCCCAAATCTTTGGATATTCCTAACAAGACATCGCAGCAAATTACCCAAGCTTCTATTCACAACTTCTGTTTGTCCATCCGTTTGTGGATGACAAGTGCTTGAATACTTCAATTCAGTCCCAAATTTCCTCCACAAAGTCCTCCAAAAATGTCCCATAAACTTCACATCTCTATCAGAAACAATAGAAGTTGGAACTCCATGCAACCTCACAACTTCGCGGAAAAATAATTCAGCAATATGAACTGCATCAGAAGTCTTAAAACATGGAATAAAATGAGCCATTTTCGAAAAACGATCTACCACAACAAAATAGAATCGAATTTCTTTGCTGTTTTCGGAAGTCCCAAAACGAAATCCATACTCAAATGAATCCATGGAGCATCAGGCTCGGGTAAAGGTGTAAAAAACCCCGTGTTTTGAACACCTCCTTTACCAAGTAAACAGGCTGGACATCTTTTCACAAATCTCTCCACATCTCGACGCATCCTTGGCCAAAAAATATCGATCAGCCACCATTGCCGTAGTTTTATCTCTGCCAAAATGTCCTCCCAAACCATTTCCATGAAGTTCTTTAATAATTTGTTCTCTTAAAGACCCTTTTGGAATGCACAACTGATTCCCTTTGAATAAATAATCTTCATGCAACTTAAAAGGTAAATTCCCAGCTTGTGTTGAATCTTGTAAATCAGCCAGCACCTTGCTGAAATAGGGATCAGTAGGATACTGTTCCTTTAACTCTTCAAACCCGTAATTTGAGTGCTCAATACGGATAAAAATAAAGCCTTTCGACTTAAAGCATCAGCCACCGTATTAGATTCGCCAGACTTGTATTTCAATTTAAAATTGAACTCATCAAGAAAAGAACTCCACTTTGCATGTCTATCATTAAGCTATTTCTATGAACTTAAATACTTCAAAGCTTGATGATCAGAATAGACAACAAACTCTCGATAAGCCAAATAATGTTGCCAATGTCGAACTGCCCTCACCAAAACATAGAATTCTAGATCGTAAGTTGAATAACGATGTCTAGAATCTGTCAACTTCTCGCTGAAAAATTCCACTGGCCTTCCCTCTTGACTAAGAACTGCTCCAATTCCGGCATGTGAAGCATCACATTCAACGACAAATAACTTCTCAAAATCTGGTAGTGCAAGGACAGGAGCTTCCGTCAACAAACCTTTAACCCTCTCAAAAGCCTTTCTTGCAGCATGTGTCCACTCAAATTCACCTTTCTCTTTTACAGATTTGGGTTCTGGCCATTCCGCTATAGCACTAACTTTCTCTGGATCTGGTTTCAATCCTTCTCCCGACACACCAACTTCAAATTGCATAAAACTGCACTTTTTCAGATTTACAGAGCTGTTCCTTTTGGAGAACCTCAAAAACTTGTCGCAAGTGCATTAAATGCTCTTCCTTTGTGTGACTATAAACTAAGATATCATTAAAGTAAACCACAACAAAAGAATTCAGAAAAGGCTTCAATACCTCTGTCATAACTCGCATGAATGTGCTAGGAGCGTTAGATTGACCAAACGGCATCACCAACCATTCGAATAACCCATCTGGAGTCTTTAAAGCTATCTTCCATTCATCTCCACTCCTCATTCTAATTTGGTGATATCCACTTTTCAAGTTGATCTTAGTATACTTTCTGTAGATGTATGGATCAACTAAAATCTGTTTCTCTTTTGCATTGCTGCCCAAAATTTCACCAGCTTTTATAACTTTCTTTGGTGCTAACTTATGCAAAGTATCCTTAGTGTTTTTCTTGCAAAAACACTTCTTATTTGGCTTCTTCTTTTGATTCATATCATGATCAACTAGCCAACTAAAATCTGTTTGCACAATATCACATACAACCTCCGTCAAAACAGTATTCTCCATACTTTTTCCATTACCGACAAAATCAGAATCCTCTCCTTCACAAACAAATCCTTCATAAAAAACAAAATCAGAATTTTCTCCTTCACAAACAAAGAGATCAGAATCTCTCCTACACAAACAAAGAGATCAGAATCTTCCTCCTCGTCATACTCATCATAAACAAGTTCTAGCTCAAACCAATCCATCTCCAATCCACCTCGTATCGCTTCAATCGTGGGTCCAGTTTCATGAAAAGGATATTTTTTTCCAACTTCCTCTTCCAATTCACCTCGTTCCACTTGATCTGCGATTCCAGCTTCATGAAAAATATTTTCATAATCAATTTCATCGATCCAGCAATCCACATTCAGTCCACCTCTAGCCGCTTGAATTACAGTTCCAGCTTCATGAAAAGGATTGTTATCCTCGAGATCTAAAATCTCAAAGGGTTTGTGGTCACCTTCCGGAATCTCCATTCGGGTTTCCACCGGTTCCTGACGCTGCAAGGCTTGTACAGCTCGGGTCAAGTCATCAATCGCTCTCCTTATCTCAGCCAACTCGTTGTTTAGTTGGTTGCCCCTACCTCTGCCACGGCCAGACATAATTTCTCAACAGAAATTTATAATAGGAACGATTTCCTAAGGCTCTAGATACCAATTGACGTAGCGGAAGGTTAGAATTAGCAAGAACTTCAACAAAATTAGGCTAAAACAGAATTTTGATTGAATTGGAACAAGATAATTAGGGTTGAATAACCTCTGAATAATTTCTGATTTCAATAAAATAAAAGTCTACCAAAGTTTGCTGGCTAACAGCCCTTATATACTAAAACTTAATCTAAATCCTATTCCTGTTAGGAATAGTAAAACCTTTCTGGTAGGAAAGTAAAACCTACTCCTAGGAAATAACATAAACTTTAAAATCCTAATGACTTAAGGATAAAGTAAAAGACTCAACCAAATAAAAAATAAAACAGAAATAATTAAAATAAACTAGTTTAATAATGCGCTGCATCACTATCAAGCTAAATTTAAAGAATCTAAGGGTAGTCCTGCATAGTAAAGCATTTGCTCTATTCTGAAATTCTGAATGGCATTCAAAAACCCCTGCCTTCTAGAGCTTGATAATGCAGGTGCAGCATGATTAAACTATTTATAAAGATGGGTTTGGCTGTTAGGTCTCCAATATGGAATCTCCTTTTGAGCACTAGAGTACCCTATGCATTAATGCATACAAGTTGTAAATTGCAAACAGAAATGCAAAAGATAATGGCATAATATAGTTTTTAGCATAGTTGCAATTTCAAATAATTTGTTCTTGGACTTTCGTCAAAGGAAGCATGATCCTGTATCCCTGTTAATTCACTGTTCTACTGCTCTGAACTGCTTTGTTTTGTATGCATGTATGGTATTGGGTACATAAAATAATTATTGGAGATTTTCACTCTATTGGAATTTTCATTGAGTCTAAACTCTAAAATAAGTTTCACTGGTAACTCAAGAAGATTTATATGCTCACTATTCTTGATCTATATGGTTTCCATTTTGTGAGGGTAAAAGGGGATAAAAATTTCCACTGTTTCTATATATTTTCAATAAATTTTTAAGTTTACAGGGGCAAATTGCCCACAAAAGTCAGTATGCAATCTATTCCGCCAATTGATCTAAATAATTTCTTATATTGAAGGGCATTTGTCATTAAAATGAAAAAGAAAGGTCAAGGTCCTTAACATTCCTCAAGACTTTCATCATTGCAGTTTCACTTAATTTGCATGTTGCATATATACCAGACATTATTGAATTTAAGACATATTTAGAACAAATACTCACAGGTCGAAGGGTGATGGTAAATTCATGCTCTTCACCATTTCTCAAGACTTTAACCAGCCCACTTTCATTGGGTTTCTTCATAGACACTAAATGATCAAATGTTATCCGCTCCCTGTTTCGGAAAGGAACTGCAATGTGTGTGAATTAGATTCCAACTTTAGAAACACAAAGGAAAATTATGAATACCAAGATAATAACCAACATAGAAAAATATTATCCACAAAGAAAAAGAAAAGGCAAAAGGAATTTCATCTCACTTCCAGGAAACAAACAAGTTTTCCTCCTTATAGTCTGAAGGGTATGTGCCCTTAAAAAAACCTCAGGATAATTATAATCACATTTCAAGGAATGAAATGAGCACAGTAAAAAGAATGGTTTCAATGTTATATATACATTGGTGCCAGATAATGTAGTTATGAAGAATTATAGATTTTTAGTGTCAATCATGCCTGAAAATGTTCATGGGGAAAATGTTGAAACTCAATTAAGTTTACAAAAAAAAAAAAAAAAAAAAGTAAAAGACTACAAAGCAAGTACCAGTTCCATCATTTGCTATAGGCACACCATCAAATGAAAGGATGATATCATCTTTTTTAAGGCTTCTGTGCGCGTCGGACAAAGGATTAATTTTGCTCACAAGTACACCAGTCATTTGAGGTTGCATTTTGAAGTGGTTACGGAGTTGGACATTTTCTGTAGGCTGGCATGATAGACCCATTGAGCAGAAGCCGACATATTTTCCACTTTCCTCCACACCAGTTATAAAATGCTTTATTACAGGAACAGGAATTATATAGCTGCAGATCATGACAAATGAATTAATAATCAAATAATAATAAAGTCAGAGAATTGTCCATATAATGCTTTTGATTTGATTGACAAAAAAGTGAATTCCAGTTAAAAAAAATTTCATAAGCTAGACATGCCTGGCTTGGGTTTGTTATATCTATGTATGTTATTCTAACATCAGTTGGTACATGCTATACAACAAGTTTATTAACTTTTAATAGCTGCAGAATGCTACAGTATATCATATTATTGGAACATCAGGACATATAGTCTTTGAATTTTAAAAGCATTGTTTCGAGTACAATATACAATTAAAGCTTCCTTCCAATTGTCATAGCAAAAATAGCTAGCATCTAGTAAATCTTAAATGGCTTCTCTATTGTTTTTTTTTCCATTCTTGTGTCTTTTTGTTGCATGATGCATGGCCAAGGCACTGATTGCCAATGTGCGAAGACTGATATAGCAAAAGAGTAAAAACATATGCAGGCAACAAGTTAAACATGCATACTACATGTTTCCTAAGGGTGGTTAGCATTACATCAGGATTAATAACAGGATTGGATAACGTTTATGATGTGCTATCAATACTATCTGAGGAAAATTGGAGCACCAACAAGAGAAATGCAAGTGGTTAAGATCCAACCAAATAGAGTACAATATTGTAAGAACCCTAATAGGAAAAAAAAAAGGATTGATCATCATAAGTATCAAACAATCATGTTAGATAACGAAAAATATAAATGAAATGGCATTACATACAGAAAATAACTATGCAAACTCACAACTCACCCAATATTCTCAGCACCTGAAAGGTTTTGGAAAGCTACACCTGCGACTTTATTTCCCATGATTGCAGGGCCTCCACTGTTTCCTGGGTTTATAGCTGCATCTATCTGTATTGCCATCAGCTGGGTAGCACCATGTACGTACTGTGTAGGCTCCACTCTGGAAACAACCCCTTTAGTAACCGAGATGTTGTCCCCTCCTGCATCCAGGCAAGGTTTAAAACATGGCATGTGGAACTAAAACACTAATCAATTCCTAAATTAATGCTGAGCATCCTGCTATTTGCCTACAAGAAAAGCTTCGAAGCCTAATACCTTACTTATATAAAGAAAAAAAAAAGTACTATTAACATTCTTCCCTGTGTCCATCAAAATAGAAGAGAAGGGACTTAATGGAGCATTAGTTCATATTACAGCATGGCAAGGTGATGACTCAAGATGAAGGCCTAACAAATGAAAGTAACAAAAAATGGCACAATAGGATCTCAGCAGCAGCACTAACATTTAGCGATCATTATACAGTGATGCCTCATCAATACAGACATGCCTGGTTGTTTAATATTGTTAAATACAGTCGTAATAAAACCCAAGTCCCATGGGAGACATATAGAAATGCATCCAGGTATCAATTAGATTGTGGTATGTGACAAGCACAATTTACTCAAACAGGGGACTAAAAACTAGAAAAAGAAATTTGATTCTGCTCTCTAGGGTTACCTTGAGGATACCCAACAACAGCAACAGCTTCTTGCAGAAATGGAATGTCCCCAAGCTCCAAGAAGTTCATACCCTCCCAGAACTCCAGGCTTTCAACAACAAGAATAGCCAAGTCACATTCATGACCAACAGCTTGAACCTCCGCTCGGTATTTAGTGGGAGAGCCGTGTTTTCTAACAAGTACAAAAGTATGATCAGCCACCACATGAGCGTTGGTAAGAATCTTTTTTCCCGGAATAACGAATCCTACAAGAAGAATTTATGAGTAATTTGAGTTGAGAATTTGAAGAGTCAAATCATGTAGTAGTAATTAAACAAAACTTACCGGAGCCCATGGTTTCTCGTTGTGACTTATTCTGCCAAGGAAGGAAATAGTTGGGGCTGCTGGTAACCGTGAAGATCTTCACCACAGAGTCCAATGCCAAGTCTATTGCCAGATATGCATCTGTTTCTGTATGTACAAGCCGTCGGCTGCTTTGAATCTGTCTCTCACTAATTTCAAATATATTACTCCTACTATACAAAGGAAGGTTTTGGGGTTTACTGACGGAGATATTCCTGCTACCGGGACAATCTTTTGCCCACGACACCACAAAAGACGACAACTTGTTGTTACTACAACATCTTAGCCTCCGCAGGCTGCGAACTGAAGAACTCAGCATCCCTTTTCGCTTCTTCTTCCACGCCTGCCGCTGGAATGGAATGGACGGAAGGCGGAGGCGCAAACCCTTTAACTACACTGTTATGTGAGTGGGCCTCCTAAAACGGTTAAAACACAAGTAAAACAATAGCAAGCAAGATTGGGTTTAATTAGAAAAAGGGAATTATCAATGAGTGTAAGCATAAATTTATTAATTTATAATTAGAGGTGGTTTGTTGCTTTACATGGAATAACTCTGCATAGGAGAGTGATTCTTGGGAGAGTGATTTTAGGGAAAATAACTCTAGGGAATGTAACAATTAAATTTCACGGAGAGTAGTTTCAATGGTTTGGTTTATCAGCATTTTCCTTGGAAAATAATCCAATTCTAATGATATTTACACTTTCCATGGATGGGAAAAAACTTTCCTTACCGCCTTGTGGGAAAGTATTCTCCCATCTAGCAAGGAAAGTAGGTGCCCTACAAGGTGCCCTTAAAATCATTTTCTCATTTAAAATTATCAAAACAAATGATGGAGAGTGTTTTCATTCTATTACTTTTCCAAGAAAGTAAGCAAAACAAACGCACTCTTAAGGAATTATCAATGAGTGTAACCATAACTTTAATTTTTTTAGAATAATCACTTTCATTAATCAATAATCAGAGATTACAAACGCCGGGAGAAATAATCCCGCACCACACGATTATCGTGCTAATACATTGGCTTCCCTATTTACAAATTATCACTAATTTCACTATCTATAACTACCAACATACTAAATATATAAACAAATAAGTTACAAAGAAAACTCACAATTCCGCGAGAGTAACTCACATTCCGTGAGAGTAGAACCCAAGACCTCATGCTCCAGGTATACTGGAACTAAGAGTCCAGTACTTTACCACCAGGCCAAATGGCCGATGACACCATAACTTTAATTTATAACTTTAATTTAATTTATAATTAAGGAGAAAAATCATTCTCCTTTTATAATTAAGGATAAGGACAAACTCAAGTATAAAAACCTAGGGGTGTCCATTAGTCGGTTCTAACCGACTAAACCGACCGAAACCATTCCTTGTAGGCCATGGCAGGTCAGTTAAACGGTTGAGGTCGGTTACGGCAGTCCTAACCGAAAAGGGTTATTGTAAATGGTCGGTTTTCGGTAGGAATTTTTCCTTTAAAAACCGACCGAAACCGACCGACTATTATATAATATGATTTTTAAAATATTATATATAATATATATATATATTATTAAAAATTCAGAAATAATAATATTATATCGAAAATATATATACCCTAAAATTAAAAAAGAAACCCTTAGAATTACACTTTTCTCTCTCTCTCTCTCATCAGATTTCTTCTCTCTTTTCTCTTCGAAACCCTTTTTCCCCTTTTCGTTTTCGAACGAAATTTTCGATCGAAGGCATCGATCTTTAGTGTTTTCGATCAAAAATTGTATTTGGGAAACTCCTTTCATCATTGCGATCAAAACCCTTGTGCGATTTCTCTGTTTACAGTTCGAAATGCGAAAATCCCCAAATTTCGAATGTATAAACCCTAGTTCTAACTTTTTGAATTCAAAGGTAATTTGCTTTAGATTTTGTTTTTTTTATCTCTAATCTAGTCAATTTAATTAATATGTTTTTTATTTCATTTGTTTAGGGTTTGATTGAAATTGATATTGATTTAGTAATTTTCCTATGTTTCAATATTAACAGGTTCGAATCTCTGCCTTTCTGGGTTCATACTTGATACTTCATAGTTTCTGGTTCGAAATTGAAAGGTAATTTTCTATTTGTTTGATTATTTTCTTTTTGGTAACAATTGAGTTATATAATATTCATGTCTTTGAGTTATAGTCTCTGCTCTCTAGTATGAAAAATTGAAAGTTGCTGTCTGGTTGGAATTTGGTGACTGATTGGTTCTGTTTATAACTTTATATACATGTGTTTTTATCATTTTGGTCAAGTATACTTCCTGCTGTAACGTCTAATGTTGCTTAGTTTCATTCTTTGAAAAACATAATTCTGTGGAAAAATTTTATATTGTTTTAAGTTTCTTTCTTCTACTTTATTCACACAAGTCTCAATTTAGCAGCATGACATTCTCAATCAGCATCTTGTTCATGGATTGCTCTTTACTTTTCTACTAATCTTTATTCATTTCAATCGTGGGATGTTTAGAATCCTTTAGTTGCCATGCCTACTATCTTGAAGCTTAGTTTTTCTGCTTATTCAATGGCCAATGCATATATAAATTTATTTTATTAAGGATACAATGCAGTTTCACATTCAGAAAGTTCACAAGCCCAAATTGCACATCCAAAACAAATAAGAAATGTTGCATCTGCCTCATAGTATCCCTTTCCTTGCATTCTTTTGAGACCAATTTTTAGTGTAAAATACTGTAACTGCAATTGAGGACTGTGTACTTAGATCTTTGCTTAAACTCATGGTCGTGGAATAAATATATATCTTTGCAAATTCTATATACGTATTCAGTTTGTATATGGTATTGGCCCATTTTTTAATCCTTTTAAAGTCTAGGCCATGACTGCTAATTCTTCTTAATTAGTATGATGACGGTTCTGTTTTGTTACATTTAATTTCATGTACATAACTTGATACTAGTTTGGTGGGAGGGTGTCAATTGTCAAGCCATGTGATTGTTTACAGTGTTATGTGATACTAGTTTATGCCTTTAGGCTTTAGTTTATGGTGTTCTGTGATTCTGTTTATACCTTTATAATATTCATGTCTTTGTCTAATGAGTTTTGTTTTATTCATGCAGATGGGTGACACTAAGCTACCTGATGCAGTAGTAGACATCCAGGTGGATGTTGAAAGTGAGAGTACTGGGGAAGAAGGTGTTTAAGAGAATCAAGACAACAGAAGATCATCTGTGGATGTTGTTATTGTTGGTGAAGAGGGGGTCAGTAGTAAACCTAAAAAAATGTTGGGCCTGCAAGAGGTAAAAAAACCCAAACTGAACCTTCAAATAAAAGGCCTAGGGCAAATACTAGTATAGTTTGAGAGCATGCTACAAAATTTGAAGAAGATGGGGAAATTAAGGCTAGCTGCAATTACTGTGGTCATGCATATTTTGTTCACTCTAAACAAAATGGAACTAGTAGTCTTAAACAACATGTTTTAAAGTGCCCTAAGAACCCTCTAGTTCAAGCTGCTAAGGAACTTGATTCAAAACAGATAAAGCTTACCATAAACAATCACGGAGAAGTGGGAACTTGGAAGTTTGTGTATTAGGCTATTAGAAAATCATTGGTTAAAATGATCATAATAGATGAGCTTCCCTTTAGGTTTGTTTAGGGAAAGGGATTTAGGGATTTATGGAAAATGCTTGTCCTAGATTTACAATACCATCTAGGCAAACAATTACTAGGGACTGTTTTGAGATTTATGAGGAGGGTAAAAAATCATTGAAGCTGTTAATTAAGGGGGCTGCTGGTAGGGTTTGTTTGACCACTGATACATGGACTTCTGTCCAGAGGTATAGCTATATGTGTGTCACAGCCCATTTCATTGATGATGAGTGGAGATTACACAAGAGGATAATTAGCTTTCATCCAATTACTACCCATAAGGGTGAGGCCATAGGTAAAACACTAGAGAGGTGTTTAAAGGAATGGGTTTGTGTGATAAAGTCTTTTCTGTGACTGTTGACAATGCTACTGTCAATGATGTGGCAATAGGGAATCAGCAATAGTTGAAGGGAAGTACTTGCACATGAGATGTGTTGCACGCATTCTCAATTTGATAATTGGGGATGGATTAAAAGAATATAATCAGTCTGTTGTTCGAATTAGGAAGGGTGTCAAGTATGTTAGAGCCTCAAATAGTAGGTTGGTTAAGTTTATTGAATGTGCACTGGGTGAAGAACTTGATACTAGTGCTGGTCTTTGTTTGGATGTTTCCACGAGGTGGAATTCTACATATAATATGCTAGTGAGAGCATGCAAGTATCAGAAAGCTTTTGACGCATTTGCAGATGTTGGTCATGGTTTTAGACATGAGCTTAGAAATGTTGGGTAGCCAACTAAGGAAGATTGGGATACAACAAATAATTTGTGTGTGTTTCTTAAAACATTTTATGATTTAACTGTAAAAGTTTCTACTTCTACCAGTGCGATAAGTACTAATCTGTTAGATGAGATCTTCACCATGTCAAATGCTTTGACACAAATGCAAAGGGGCAGAAGCTTGGAGTTGAGGGTTATGGCAGCCAAGATGAAGGAGAAATACAACGAGTATTGGGGCCAAGTTGACAAGACCAACATGCTGGTTGTAGACACCCGTTTTTATCCTATATCCTTTAGTCTAAATCAATTTATTTCTTAATAGGCATTAGGGTCACCTTGGGGGCATTTTGGTCATCTTTACACATAGGGGCATTTTGGTCATTTTTGCACTAGGGGCATTTTGGTCATTTTAAGTCTACTTTTAATTTAGATTAACTAATTCATTTTAGTCATTTAGATTGCATTGGAAAAAACCCAAAAAATCTTGATTTGCACCCTTAGCATTTTTGCATATTCATGGCTTGCTTTCATTTAGTAAGTTTTGCTTTCATTTAGTAATTTAGTATTGTTGCATTTTAATCCTTTATTTAATTTGCATTAGTCATCATTTGCATTCAAAAACGCAAAAATATTTTTCCATATTAGCTTTGCATAGTTTAAATTAGTATTTTGATTTTAGCATTTTAGCCATTCATCTTAATAGGAAATCATCTTGCTATTAATTGGACTACTATATTGCATAGTTCATTTAGTTGAATTTTTAAGGAGCATTTAGGTAAATCCCTAATTCATTCTTGCATTTTGATAAAATAGTCCATTTAGTTGAACTAGTTTAGCCAAATCAGCATTTACACTTTCACTTGATTGCCTTGCAAAGTGAAAGGATACAAATTTCTCCTACATTACATTATGTCATATTTTATTTCACTCATTTGCATCAATAAAGAAAAAGGCCATCTATTTGAGAGTCAATTTCGGTCTCATTTCTCATTACAGGTGAGTACATTGCATTTCATTACATATTTACAATTTTATTAGTTACAAAAGAGGCCTCTCATCTTAGTGTCTCTTAATTGGTTCGGCCTTTTCCTCATCTCTTTGGCAGCCTCTTCCCACTCAGATTCGCTGCCTCAAGATCCTGACACAACACAAGCATTTTTACATTGGTATTAGGCTCAAATAATTTAGTAAGCATTTTAGCAGGGAATATCATCATCTATGATATCATAATCATCAGGTCATTCAACTTGGCAGCAAGCATAGTGTCGCAACGTGCGACTTGGCGGGAAACTATGGTTGGATTCTAATGGGGAGTCGCCACTAATTTTTTTACCTAGGTACGATTAGCCACCTATCCAATTTTGTTAAGTCTAATATTGACCTAGGCTTGGCGAAGGTAATACTAAACCTAATAAAGTCTGCTTAACCAGAGTCTAAGGTCCAGGAGTCGGGTACGCGTGGGGAAGGATTAGCACCCCCACGACGCCCGTCGAAACGACGGCACTGACTGGTCAAGAACTAACTTGGGGTTTCTATAGTTGGTTAATTCATTTGAAGCCTTAGTCTTTTCATGCCTAATTTTATATTTAGCCTTAATTCGCTCTTCGTTTTATTCCAAATTGTTATTTGCTTTTACTCAATGCTCCGGATTAGGCTTGTTTTACCATTCGTTTTATTTTGACTTAATCTTATTTAGATTAGGCCTCATTATTTCCTTCTTTTATTGACTTAATCCTTATAAATTAAGCCCTTTTATTGTTTTACTTAATCTTTTTTTAGATTAAGTTCTTTTATTCTACTTAATCTCTTTTTAGATTAAGTTCTTTTATTCCACTTAATTACCCTGAATTAAGCCACTTATTAACTCCAATTAATTAACCTGAATTAAGTTTTTTTATTCTACTTAATTTCCTTCCTTGAAATTAAGTCAGTCTTTCTTTTACCTAATTTCCTTCCTTGAAATTAAGTCAGTCTTTCTTTACCTAATTTCCTTGAAATTAAGTCAGTCTTTTCTTTACCTAATTTCCTTTCTTGAAATTAAGCCAGTCTTTTCTACTTAATTTCCTTCCTTGAAATTAAGTCAGTCTCTTCTTTACCTAATTTCCTTTCTTGAAATTAAGCCAGTTTTTTTACCTAATTTCCTTCCTTGAAATTAAGTCAGTCTGTTTTACTTAATTTCCTTGAAATTAAGCCAGTCTATCTTTACCTAATTTCCTTGAAATTAAGTCAGTCTTTTCTTTACCTAATTTCCTTTCTTGAAATTAAGCTAGTCTTTTCTTTACCTAATTTCCTTTCTTGAAATTAAGTCTGCGCTCTAATGTTTTTACTTAATTACTATGAATTAAGTCTTTTAACCGTTGCTTCCACTTAATTTCTATGAATTAAGTCTTTGTGACTCCTGTTTTTTTTTTTTACTTAATTTCTATGAATTAAGACTTCACTCTTCTTGATTATCCAAATTAAGACATTGACTGTACTTTCTTTTCTTAATTACCCTGAATTAAGACTTTACTCTTCTTAATTATCCAAATTAGGACCCTGACTGCACTTTCTTTTCTTAATTACCCTGAATTAAGATTTCACTCTTCTTAATTTGTTCTTAATCACACTGAATTAAAGCTTATTTCTCTTAATCTTTCTTAATTTTTCCTTAATTTCACTGACTTGAACTTTACTTTTCCTTAACTTCCTTTAATTATGCATATGATGCATGGGTCCGGTTTAATCACATATTTTTTACCCAAATATTTATACGAGGGGCATTATTTGGGCACCTTCCACTTGATTGGTAAGACTCCCAAATTAATACCCCAAGCCTAGGAAATTAAGATTAAAATGGACAAGTATTGTCACATTTCATCCAATTATTCCATCATCGGTGTCAATTTAACTTTCTCCAATGAGCATAATGTCAACAACATAAATTTAAAATGAATGACATTAACAACATGAATATCATATTTTTCCAAGAAATTTGCTAATTTCCCTATCTCAATTAACTATTCAACAACTTAACCTTTTGTATTTATGGTTTGATTAACTTAATCTTGATGATTAAGGATTAAATCAACCTAAATTCGAACTTCAGGGACCTAATTGTGGCACATACTCGTGAATCAGGGGCTTAATTGTGGACTCTAACAACTTACTGAGTTTAATCGCATCAATTTAGGGATTAAATTGAAAGAGAACAGAAAATTATACATGAAATTGCTGAATTTTCCCGCTTCTGCTGAAACCCACCGTCTTTGAAACGTACGGACTATAAATTGGACTCTTCTGTCTTCTTCTCCGTCTTCTTCTCCAAACGTCTGAAATCCTAGTTCATCCGAGCGCCGTTGCCGAGAATCGTTTCCGCCGCGTCGGAGCACAAAACCACCGTAAACAGCACCCGAATTCCTTCTGGTGGCTCGCCTTCACCCCTTCTTTCCAGATCTAGCCTTGGAATCGTCAGCTAACCCCTCTAACTCTCTCAAACTCGAACTACCCGAAAGCCTAAATTATTTTTCAGATCTCTCTCTATTCTTTCACTAGATCTCTTCCACTTTCGACTATGTCACTTCCTTCATGGTCATCTAGCCTCTTGTTAATCTAATTTGCTCTTAATCCCTCTAAAACCTAGAAACCCCAAAAGTGAAGTGAAAACCCTAGTTTTGAATCAACAGAGTTTCCCCTCTTTTTTCAAAATTTTTTTCCTCCCCTTATGAAGAAGACGGTAGGCCTATTTAAAGGCTTAGAGGTTCTAGATCCTTCTCTTTTGCCTTGCTTGGATTCTTCTGGTGGAGGCTAAAGGAATGTGATAAGGATGACGCTTCCTTGATTAGCTGGATTCTTGTACCTGATGAAGTGAGTCACCATCCTCAGGTGAAATATTCTTGTGTTAGCCCCTTTTATTTTGCCCAACTTCTGTTCCGGCAATTTTTGCTTTCATTTTCCTCCCTCTTTTGTCTCCTGTGAGTCTTGTCTTTTCCTCTTTTGTGAAGGAGATGCTGAGCTAGTTAGCATAGTACCGATTTACTCTCAGTGACCTATTTATGCTATAATCCCTCTTACTTGCTTTTTCTTATTTTTTGGATTTTTATTTTGACCCCCTGGTTTTTGTCTTTGCCTTATGTGAACCCTGCTGAGAGGGAAAGAGTGGGAAGATGCTGAGCTGGCGAACACTGGGCCAATCAGCGTGCAAAGTTTCCCCAAGTGAACTATTTAGCTTTTAATCCTTTTTCTTTTTACTTGGTCCCAAATTTGTTCTCTGTGTCTGACATTCTTGGCTTTTGCTTTTCCAGGTGTCACTTCCTTACAAGAGCTTTTACTCTTGCTGACTTGGCATTTCCTAGTTATGGAGGTGTGCCACCTCCGCATGGTCTCTTTTCCCGCCCTAACCATTTCCTTTCCAGTTGAGAACTCCCTTCTCTTTTTGAAAAATACCATGCGTTGTATGATGCTGTCTTTACCCTCTTTTTGCGAATGATGCTCTGATGACTCTGATTTGCTTTGAACCTTAATTTATTTTGTGCATTCTTATTAAAACCTTGAATGTTCGCTCTTTTCTCATTTTTACTATCAAGCTTATGTGTTTGCTCGATCCTGTAATGCCTGCCTTGTTTGTTGAGTTTTCGCTGATGATCCTGAAGTTCTCTAGCTATTGACCTTAGGTTCGACCTTGCTATTGCTTATGTTTCTGCCACTGCGTTCCGCTTATAACTTATTTTTATGACTTATTTTGTTGCCTCCCTACTGCTGTATTTGCCCCTGAGAATCTCTGCATGTTTCTCTTATGGTCAATCCTTAGTTTTAGATGTTTGGTAGATGTTGAATGTGATGTTCTGATCTTGCTGTATTGCATGGTTTACTTGCCTCTTTTGCCTGTTATTATATCGGTTATTGTCTTAGCTCTTACTTGCATTAAAATGCCCTTGTATGCTTGCTGCAGTGTAATTGCCCTTGGACTAATCTTGCCGTGATCTCCATTATTTCCCAAACTTGAACCTCATTATGTTTTGCTTAATGATTTGAGTACTGGTATGCCAATGTGCTATAATCCAAATGCCTGACCATGATGAATTAATGTGATGGTGCCTAAGATGCTGAAATGCTTCTGCTATCTATCATGCAATACTGTTTTTTCTTTGTGCATTTGGGTGTGTGCTTAAAATGCTTACTAAGATTTCTATGCTGGTACAAATGGACAATGCATGCTTGTAAGTTAGGCTGTGTATGAAATGCTAAGGCAAGGACTTGTACTAGAAAATGAAAACACTAATGCGACAGGCTAGATGAAAAATGCTTGATGCTTGATGATGAACTGCTGTTGTGTTTTTGCCACTGTTATCCTTTTCGCATGGCGGGAATCTTTGGGACTTGAGTTTTTTTCATCTCATTTCTCAGGTCCTATGCCAATGCACATATCAAGGCTTCCCCAGGCCTTACTCTTTGCTGGTCTTGGCCCTTTCTTTGTGTGTTTTTTTTTGTTATACTTGCTGTTGTGTTTTGTGACATGTTTGGTTGCTCTTTTACAATTGCCATCACCTTCCTTTCCCTTCAAGTGTATAGCTTAGCATAATGAGGTCTTCTAAAAGACCTTTGACGCTGGGGTACACTGTATTGCTTTGTTGAGCCTCTACATGTTTATTCCTTATTTCATCTTATGGCCATAAAAGACCAAGGTGTGCACTAATTAATAGTGTATCACCATAAGCCTGGGGAACATATTTTCTTGTCAATTTTGCAGCTTTCTTCTATTGTGCAGGGACCTAATGTTGAGAAGGAACAAATAGAGGCAAAGTGCATGGTTTTATAATGGAAGAAACTAATGTAAAAGGCACATGTCTTTGTATTTTTTATTTTTGACTTCTGTAAACTCTTGTAGTGACACTCTTATTGTATCATCATTTTTTTTTAATTTCCATTTTTGTAGTTATTCAATTTGTGGATTCTTTTTATTCTAAAAATTTAGCCAAGAAGTAATATTAATTCTTTAAATGCAACCTATCTGTCCATACAAACTTATTGTGACAATGAAAGCCCATCAGTACACTTGCACTCAAACTTGAAGAGTGAAATAAGGAAGAATTGGCCCAATTAAGCAATTTACAAGTCCAAATGCGCCATTCTATGTTTATTCACTTCCTAAATTCAATTTCAAATACTAAAACTTAGAAAGGGATCACTTATCCTAAGCTGAAATCCCTAAGTACTTCATGAAAATGACTAAAATATTTCCGGCTCAAAAATGCCCCCAACAATTTCTTAAAAGGATACATAAAATGGGTGTCTACAACTGCCCCTCTTTGCGTGCTTTCTAACTGTCATAAAGGACGCAAAAGAGTAGTTTGAATGATTTCTGAGAGTTAGGAAGTGCGCAAATGATGCACCCAAGGCTTATCATGGAAGGAATTATGCGCCAAGGACTTTTTATGGACTTGAAGACAAGCATGGAGAGCATGGAAAGGACGTGCAAGGGCTGCAAGGAAGCATGGAGATGTATGAACATCATGGAGATATCGTTGAGCATGTTCCAAGCACTAAAAAGATGCTATTCGATCCATTGAAGATGCCTAAAAGTCCGATGAAAAGAGCAAGAGCTAAGAGATTCAAGGATGCACTCATGGGCCTTGTTCGAGCTCATCTTGAAGACTTGAAGACCATTGAAGTTCAATTGAAGAGCTTTGGTGATGATTTGGGCAAGAAATTACGAATCAATTACAAGTTCATCACATTGCTTGTTATTGATTCTAGATGGCCGGATTGACATCATGGCATGAGCCCATTATCATTAGTTATCTTTGTTTGGGCTTAATTCTATCTTAGATTAGCTTATTTTTAAGTTTGGACCTTATTTGGATTGGGCCTTTGTTGACTAAGTCCAATCCTTGTTTAATTATGTCTTTATTTCCTTTTCCTAGTTGGGCAAGGACTAGTTTTTCCCTAGCCCTTATATTTGGACGAAAATTAGGATTTATTTTAGGATTTTGGTTGGCCCTATCACTATATAAGGCCACCAATATCTCTTGTAAAAGTTGAAGTCAAGTTATCAATAAAGTTGAGAGGTTTACACACCCATATCGATTATTTGGCTTCTTTGTTCTAGTTTAAGCAAACTTAGGGTTCTTCAATCTTGTAGAATCCTAGCAAGCAATTAGGTTGTGATTGCTTAATTGTTTGTGAATCTTGTGATCTTGAGAGTTCAATTGCAGGTCTAATTGAGTGCTTAAGTCCGACGAAAGAGGAGAAATAACCTTGTAAAGGTCATCGACATACACATCTAGAAGTTGAAGAAGTTCAACTCGACTTTGGTGGATATTCAAAGGGTAGATTTGAATCTAATACAACTAGATTCGTATCAGCAAAGACGTAGGCACCCGTTTTTATTGCCGAATCTGACGGAATGTCCCTCTCTGCGGAATCCCTGATTGTAAATAGTCCTGCAAAACAACTTTGGGTGATATAAGTATGCTTATGCCATGGTGCACATGATGCAATGTGACTGATTTTTTTTAAATAGAGTTGATTTTTTTTAAATAATTAGTAGCGAAATTATTTTGAATCAAAGGAAAGTGATCTTAAACCAAACCAAACCACTTATGCAGATTCCTTATGTCGAATTCCTTCTCCAAAGTTGCTGCACAAAAACTCAATTCAAGCACAATTCAAACAATTAAATCGATTAGTGAAAACCCTAGTACCACTTGATCCAATTTTATACCACTTGTCTCCAATAGGGTTTCAAACCTGAAATTCTTCAAATTAAATCTCAATTCACAGCAAAAGTAACCCAAGATACCCAATTAATCAAACAATTAGGGCTAATTGCACAAATCAAATCAATTGCACAAGAAAACCCTAATCCCCAAATTTCCCAAACTAAAACCCTAGTTAATGTCGAAGATCGATAACAGCACAGATTTTTTTTTTATTTTTTTTAAGTATTTTTTTTAGAAAGATCACACTAAAAGAAGTCTAGACCTCAAATTTCAAAGCTTTCCGAGCTCAAACGTATCCAGAATAAATTTCACAAGTTTCTGGTCGAAATTTTTTTTTATTTTTTTGATATTTTTCAATATAACTATTAGTTATAAGGGACTCAAATCGGAAATTTCAAAGCAAAAAGATGTAAGATGAATCGGCTATGAATTTTCAAAGTTTCTGAATTTTGAATTTTTCAAGAAGGTGGTGCGATAAGAGTGTGGGTGAATTTTGATAGATGAAAACTTGATGAATGATGAAAAGAAGGATAGATTTACTGATTGAAGATGACAACCTATGCTCTGATACCAATTAATACGAATCTAGTTGTATTAGATTCAAATCTACCCTTTGAATATCCACCAAAGTCGACTTGAACTTCTTCAACTTCTAGATGTGTATGTCGATGACCTTCACAAGGCTATTCCTCCTCTTTCGTCGGCCTTAAGCTCTCAATTTGACCTGCAATTGAACTCTTAAGATCACAAGATTCACAAACAATTAAGCAATGACAACCTAATTGCTTGCTAGGACTCTACAAGATTGAAGAACCCTAAGTTTGCTCAAACTAGAACAATGAAGCAATGAGAAAAGGGTCGACCCAATTTCCAAGTAGACCTCAACTTCTCCAATAACTTCCTTCGTTTCCTCGTCAAGGGTTCGAATCTTCATATGGCCAATTCGAGTGAATGCGGGTTTCACCGGTATATCTCTCAAGGTATTTAAAGTCATTATATTCAATGCTGACCCATTGTTTATGTGAATACCCCCTAACTCATAAGGGAAAGGTTGCGGCGGCACCACCACCAAGGCTGGCAATAATAAGAGGGAGGGTGCTACTGCTGCTGCCCCAGAAATAAAGAGTCAGAATAATCTTGTTACGTAGGGCACTGGAGGAAATGAGTGACCCACGGGTGTGTCCGTCATGATAGGTGGGTGTTCCTGTTTCGGAGCAGTATCTGTTTCTCTTTCCTTTGCTTTAGAATAGAACTCAACTCGGCGTTCATCCATTAGGTTTTGTACTTTTACTCTGAACTCCTGACATTGGCGGATCCCGTGCACCAAACCATGATAGGGGCAGACTGCTTCATGATCCCCGTCCCCATATTCTCCTAGTTCAAGCATGTCTACGTTTGTCAAGACCTTGTATATGAAGCCAAAAGGTGTCTCGACTTCATATAGCTTTCTTCGCAAGACTTCTTCGCTTTCCACCATCGACACCTGGTTATCCCTTTGCTTTGGTGTCTGGTCAGCTTGAGCCGTGTCACCGAAGCTCAACTTGCCGTTCTTGATCAGCTCTTGGACTGCATACTTCAACCTTAAACAATCCTCTGTCGTGTGCTCCTCTGTTCCTGAGTGATAGTCGCATCTTGCATTAGCGTTGTACCACCTAGGGCGACGACTTAGTGGTAGTGGTTGGACATAGGGTAGCTTCTCCAACAACCTTTGCTGCATTAACTGTGCTAACAACTCTGTATAAGTGTAAGGGATTGGGTCTATGGGCTCTCTTGCCCTCGCTTGTTCGATCCACGTTGCTTTTTGAGTACTCCCCTGAATTGTGTTGAAAGGTGTAATTAACTTAGAAAACTCCTGTCTGGTGCTTTTTGTCCCTCCACCCCTATTCGTCTTATTGTCTTCTTGAGCTTGAGATATATCACCAAAGTTTAGCTTTCCTGACCTCACCAATTCATGTACTGCGTATTTTAACCTTATACAATCTTCTGTAAAATGTCCCTCGGTTCACGAATGATAGTCACAGTGGGCGTTGGGGTTATACCAGGGTTTAGCCTTCGCAAAAGGTTTTGAGTATGGCAACCTTTGTATCAAGTTCTGTTGCAATAACTGTGGAAGCAGTTCAGTGTAAGTGTACGGGATTGGATCAATTGGTATTTATTCAACTGCTAGATCCTTACAACCTGGCTGATTTGCTGAATTCCCTTGTTGAGCTACTCGAGGTGCTCTTAGACGTTTGTTTTGGGGCTTTGGGTAAAAGGGCATTTCACCTTCAATTTTAACAACCCCCGAATATCGAGAATGACAAAGGTTCTGCGGGTAGTGTCCCTTAGATTGGTACGGATATCCCCATTCATCAGGTTGGGGGTAATACTGTTGTCCTTCGCTTTTTGGTTGGGTATTTGCTGGACCTTTTTCATGTCCCTCTTTCTTGGCGATATCTCCCCTGGCCAAATCGATTGTCTTAACTGCTACCATCTTATGTGGGTATGGTTGGCAGTGGCCGTTGGGTATACTCGTTCTTACCCCTACTAGAAACTTGGGACGATCAGGAATGAAGGGCCTGAATTCTACAACTGGTGGGCATGTAAAAGGCAGCTCGTCCATGATCTGTCGGGACATACACAGATTAGGGTTTTCCTCACTCGACCTCTCTGTACGGACTCCGGATGGGTCCCTAAAAATGCCTTCTGTATTTTGGGCTTCATTCACTACCCCTTTCTCTTCTACCAACTGCTGTATCATCGTTGCCATATTCTTCATATCATATCTCAATTCTTCTTGGGCCTGTTCCACCTGCTGCAGCCTAGCGACGTATTCTTCCATGATCGTGTGAGAGGACATTTCCTGGACCGAGTTAACCGGTATTTCATTATTTACCAAGTTATTTAAGATTTTTAAAAGGTGTGGGGCCCCTCCACATTATGGTAGGAACTTGATCGAGCTCAAATTATGCATATTTTTATAGCTATTTTTATATACTTTTTGCTATTTTTATATGTGTTTTTACCCTGTTTTGTAAGTATTTGTGTTTTTAGGTCCTAAAGACAAGAAAAGTGAAAACTTATTGTTTTTCACTTTATTGGAGCTATTTTGGAGACTTTTTACTCAACTATGGATTTAGCCATTTGGAATGAAGATTTGAAGATTCGAAGTTCGTGATTGAAGATATTTTGAAGAATTGAAGAATTAATTCAAGAAGCAAAATTGAAGATTTGGAGCTTAATTTATTAAGGATTGAAGACAAGCCCAGATGAAGCTCTGAAGTTGAGGATTTTTGGATTATTTATATGGGAATATACTCAGACCATATAAACCTATAATTGGAGTTAAAATCCCAATTTGTAGGCCCCATATCCAAAAGAATATCCAAATCCCGCATTAATCCCGTAGATTTGCGATATTAGCCCGGTTTCAGCGCAGTCTTCGTAGAAAGGCCATAACTTTCTGCTCAGATGTCCGTTTTAAGCCCATGAGTAGCCGTTGGAAAGCTAACTCCGAGCTCTACAACTTTCTTTTGAAGTCCAAAGCCCAGATCTGCCATCTTCAAGCCCGAAACTGAAGTCGAAGTTCCTGCCCAATTCCAGGAAATTTCCAGGAAATTCTAGAAGTCCTCTTTTGACTTGGAGACTACTCTAGGATGACACCTAATCCTACTTGGAGACCAAGAAGAGCCTAAACCGTCCTACCCTATTCCTCCACTATAAATAGCCACCTCCTGTATCACAAAACACACACACACACACAACTTCACAATCCACAAATTTTAGATTATTCTCTTCTTCTACCTTTCTTTAGTTTTTAGGTTTTTCTCTAGTTTTAGAAGGGGAGAAGTCGACACCC
>AWWV01009439.1:0-11639 GCA_001974805.1 Corchorus capsularis | reverse complement strand
CTCTCTCTCTCTCTCTCTCTCTCTCTCTCTCTCTCTCTACCAGGAGATTCTTGCGCTCGTTGTCTCTCGCTCGCTCGCTCTCTCTCTTTTTACCAGGAGATTCTTGCGCTCGTTCTCTCTCTCTCTCTGTTGCTGTTGTCTCTCTATTGGTGTAGTTGGCTAGACTTCCTTTCATTCCAAGCTTTTCTGATGAAGGTAAACTCTCTCTCTTGCTCGCTCGCTCGTTCTCTCTCTCTCTCTCTCTACCAGGAGATTCTTGCGCTCGTTGTATCTCTCTCGCTCGCTCTCTCTCTCTCTTTTTACCAGGAGATTCTTGCGCTCGTTCTCTCTCTCTCTCTCTCTCTCTGTTCTTTTTCCCCAGGATATTATTGTGGCAACGAGGAGCGTGGAATGATCAAAATGGGAGCTCACTTCGAATGGGGTATGGAGAACCTCCGTGTCTTCGTGTGTCGTGTCGCGAGCCTCGCAGTCGGCGGCCGTTTTGAGAGCCTCACTGCTGAGAGCCGCTGTCCTTCTCGTGTACCTTCGTGTGTGTCACGTCCCGAGCCTCGTAGTTGGCGGCAGTTTTGAGAGCCTCATTGCTGAGAGCCGCTGTCCTTGTGTAGCTTCGTGTGTGTCGTGTTGCGAGCCTCATAGTCGGCGGCCGTTTTGAGAGCCTCACTGCTGAGAGCCGCTGTCCTTCTCGTGTACCTTCGTGTGTGTCGCGTCGCGAGCCTCGTAGTTGGCGGCTGTTTTGAGAGCCTCACTGCCGAGAGCCGCTGTCCTTCTCGTGTAGCTTCGTGTGTGTTGCGTCGCGAGCCTCGCAGTCGGCGGCCGTTTTGAGAGCCTCACTGCTGAGAGCCGATGTCCTTCTCGTGTACCTTCGCGTGTGTCGTGTCTGCGAGCCTCGCAGTCGGCGGCCGTTTTGAGAGCCTCACTGCTGAGAGCCGCTGTCCTTCTCGTGTATCTCCATGTCCATTCGAGGTTGTAAATGGTCGGCAGCTGGAAATGGTGGACAGCTGAAAATGAAGTAAGTTTATGATATTCTTAAATTTTCAATCTTTACAATTAATTTAAGTGTTTTGCTTTTGTGAATATTCCATTGCATGTGGCTGTGTATTCATTGTTGGTTTTGTGATTGTTGAATACATGTTTCCCCATAGGTTTTTATAATTAGTTGGCCTATTCCTCACTCACTCTCATAGAAGATTGAGTTGTGGGATGTATCTCCATTCCAATAAATTAACCCCAAATTGGTCAGTATAACCGTCTCTTACTATTTGATTTTCGGCTTATTGTAAGCTACTGACCAATTTTTGACCTATCTTGCCACCGTTTTCACTGTTAGTACTGATTATTAGTAAATATATATATTACCATAGTAGGCGTAATTTTAGTCCAAATTCAGCCTATTTCGTTGTCTGAATGTAGGCATATTTCTCTCGTATTGAAATTATTTTCTGAGCTAAGTCCTAAAATCCATTTCATGAAGAAGTCAAGACTATTTTGTAATCGAGGTTGGGTCTTAGTACTCTAAATAAATTATAATTTTGTTACAACTTTGAGTTCAATTTGTTGTTAATATTACGAAGTCGGCTTTAGGCAGAAATCGTCATTACATCTTTTTGCTAATGTTCGAAACTATTATGGTCAAAATTCACCGTCTTTACCATAGGTCAATTTCAGGTTTTTCAGCCGAGTAGGTCCAATTATACTCGATATTAATTAAACTTAATCCAACTTAGGCTGAATTTTAAGCGTGTTCAGTAGTAAACTCGTCAGAAATGAGGCCCCAAGGCCCAAGCAGAACCCGTTACATTTTACAAAATTTCTTTTTAGTTTCAATAAAAGCATATTATATTCATTACTTGAAAGGCCCAATATAATCTCGTGATTTTTAACAATATGCTTTGAAGGCCCAATATAAGCCTATGATTTTTAACAATAAGCTTGAAGGCCCATGATAGCACTTTTGTCCAAATTTTACCAAAAATAGTCCCTAGAAAGCCCACTTCCATAAATATTTAATGGAATTTCACAGCATGTATAATAGTGGTGCAGCATTCTTGTAGATTTGGTCTGTAATTAAGTAATTATTATCTTTTAAGAGCCGATCCTTGTAAAAGAATGTGTTTATGCATCACTAATATAGAAGTATAAAGTTACCTTGACATGAAACACTCAAAATTGGTCTAAATAAGCCTAAATTAATCACGGGTTTTTGCTAAAAACGTATTCCGGGGTTCCAACTCAGTTTTGCTTGATTTTTGGCACCGGGACTCCTTGAAATATCTATATTCACCTAACCAAATCTCGGTCACGTTGGATTTAATAATTTCTTTTATGAGCATCTGAATCATGTTTCGATTTAATTAGAAATTAATTCAGAAAAATAGGAAAAACAATATTAGATGCTTGAAAATCCATTCAATCCTTTTGGAGTTGAATTATATATTTTTTCTGAGTATTATGGCCAAAAAATAAGGAAAAACTTTTTGGGTCAATTTTTTGTAAAATTTTAGCCGAAATCGTATACTAACCATCACAGTTTTTTGGCTAAAAACGTGTTCCGAGGCCCCATCTCAATTATGCTTGATTTTTGGCATCCAGACTCCTTGATACATATATATACATCTAATCAAATCTCAACCATGTTAGATTTAAGGATTTCTTATTATGAGCATCTAAATCTTGTTTCTATTTAATTAGAAATTAATTCAGAAAAAAATGGAAAAACGACATTAGATGCTTGAAAAGACCTCCAATCTTTTTGTCGTTGAATTATAAATTTTTTAAAAGTATTGTGGTCAAAAATTGAGGAAAAACTTTTCGGGTCATTTTTTGCAAAAATTTTAGCCAAAATCATGTACATATTACGATTTTTGGCTAAAAACGCGTTCTGGGACCCCAGCTCAATTTTACTTGATTTTTGGCACCCAGTCTTCTTGAAACATTTATATTTATCTAACCAAATCTCAGACACGTTTGATATAAGGATTCCTTTTACGAGCATTTGAGTCTTGTTTCGATTTAATTAGAAATTAATTCAGAATAAAATGGAAAAACGATATTATATAATTGAAAAGCCCTTCAATATTTTTGGAGTTGAATTATATACCTTTTTTTTATAATTGTGGTGAAAATTGAGGAAAACATTTTCGGGTCATTTTTTGCAAAATTTTAGGTGAAATCGTGTACTAACCATCACAATTTTTTGCTAAAAACGCATTCCGGGGCCCCGACTCGGTTTTGCTTGATTTTTGGCGCCCAGATTCCTTGAAATATATATATTCATTTACCAAATCTCGGCCACATTGGATTTAAGGATTTGTTTTTACGAGCATATGTTTCGACTTAATCAGAAATTAATTAAAAAAAAAATAGGAAAAGCGACATTAGATGCTTGAAAAGAAATTCTATCTTTTAGGCATTGAATGATTTATTTTTTCTGAGTATTGTTGTCAAAAATTAAGGAAAAAACTTTCGAATCATTTTTTGCAAAATTTTTGCTGAAATCGTGTACTAACCATCACGGTGGCTAAAAACACGTTTCGGCGCCCCAACTCAGTTTTGTTTGATTTTTGGCGCCCAGACTCATTGAAACATACATATGCATCTAACCAAATTTCAACCACATTGCATTTAAGGTCTTGTTTTTACGAGCATCTAAATATTGTTTCTATTTAATTAGAAATTAATTCGTAAAAGAAATGGAAAAATGATACTAGATGTGCGTAAAGCCCTTCAATCAACTTTGGCGTTGAATTATATATTTTTTTACGAGTGTTGTGGTAAAAAATTAAGGTAAAACTATTCAGATTATTTTTTGCAAAAATTTAGCCGAAATCATGTACTAACCATCACTGTTTTTGGCTAAAAACACATTCTAGGGCCCCAGCTCAGTTTGACTTGATTTTTAGCATCCAGACTCCTTGAAATATCTATATTCATCTAACCAAATCTCAACCATATTGAATTTAAGGATTTGTTTTTATGAGCATCTAAATCATGTTTCGATTTAATCAGAAATTAATTCAGAAAAAATAGGAAAAGCGATATTAGATGCTTGAAAAGCCCTTCAATCTTTTTGGCGTTGAATTATATATTTTTTCTGAGTATTGTGGCTAAAAATTGAAAAAAAAAAATTTGGATCATTTTTCATTTTTTGCAAAATTTTAGCTGAAATCATGTACTAACTATCATGGGTTTCGGCTAAAAACGTGTTCCGAGGCCTCAACTCAGTTTTGCTTGATTTTTTTTGCACCGAGACTCCTTGGAGTAATTTGTTTTTACGAACATCTGAATCACGTTACCTAGCTGATTTTAAAGGGCAAATGGACTCACCTCAAATGTTTCAGTTTTCTAATAATATATCACCTGCCAAATATACAGTTGTAATACTGAATGTAGCAATTGAGAAATCAGGTAACATAAGTTGTCTTCAAATTAATGACAGAATATTTGGAGAGTTGAGCTAAATTGCCCCTTTGCGGTTAAATTGCTCTAGTTAGGCCCAAATTGCTTTTCTAATTTTAATAGGCTAAAATTTTGTCGAAATTAAACTTGAATCAATTTAAAAATGAACCTCATTATCGCCTAAAAAATTGGGTACTAATCGGGCCACATATTTGCCTACATTAAGTAGAAATTGGTCAAGCATTGAGCCTAAAATTGGCCCAATTGTAGGTATCGAATATTCTTGGATAATTTGGGCCAAATTTCTAAATGGGCCTATTTTCATCTAAATGTGATAAAATTGGACTCAATAATAATTACATTGGACCTCACCATCGTCCAATTCTTGATTTAGCTTAAATTGCAACCCAATATGATTGTTCATTTTAACGATTTTTCCAATTAGTGATTTTGTTTAGTTACAGTAGAAAAACAACAAAACATTGATTAATCGACATGATTTTTCCAGATAAATTGCTTGAAACGCTTGCTCAAATTGTCAACATAACAAAATAATGTTTGCTAAACAAAGATCCTACAGTTAGTAATATAGATTTGTTAAAAGCCTTTTTCTTTTTAAATATCAAGCATAAATGGAATTATTGCTTTATAAAAGGAGTGGAAAATTGAAATGTGTACTTAAATGAATTGTTAGTAGGCGCAAAAAATTTATAGCATAAAATCTTATTAATTCAAAAATAAATTAATACTCCCTATGTCCCAAATTTTAAGTCCATATCTTGATCAACAACACCAACCTTTGGCCAATTATTTATAAGAAAATATATAAAATTTAATTTTAAAAAATATGTTGGCAAATTTGTAATTCAAATTTTATAAGTATTATTTTTAAAAATTATTTTGCTTTATATATTTTTTTATAAACAATGGTCAAATTTTAGTGTTGATTGATCACAAAAGGGCTTGTAATTTGAGACAGAGGGAATAAAAGACCAGTAAGAAGCCACAATGTTGAAAAAGAAATTTTCATATTACCCAATGTATTTTAAAAAGAATAATAGAAACAAGGTTGGTAAATTGGAAAACGACTGACATTTTATTTTTCATTTTAAAAAGATCACCTATGATATATGTCCAATTTTTTCAAAAGGTCTGAAATATAAAATGCCTCAAAAGCCTGTAAATTTTTTGGACTACATAAAATGAGGTCATTTACCCTTACAATTAGTAGAGATCTAATATCGGGTTGGTGAAAAGACTAATGATTGGTCAATATTAATCATCTCATAAAACCATATCATATGTAATTTAGAGAGAGTATCATCATCACACAAGATAACTTCTTTGACAGCTTCATCAAAGAGAAGACTCTTTGTTGGTATTTCGAGTGCTTCATGCCAAGATAACTTTATTTCAACAATAGTGATGCGAAACACATTCCTTTACAAGACTTGGAAACCAAAATTACAACCAATTTCACATTTAATAATAATTCCTAATACATAGCATCTACTAATAAATTACATAATATACTAAATAGGAATGCCGCACCACTATTATATCCATATAATTACCTTGGAAACAACAAACAATCGGCTATAATATAAACCAACAATGCACACATAAACAAACAATGCATACCATGAGCATCTCAAAATACCAACACTATTACATTTCCATCCAATCACAAACAGCAAACAATTTGGCAAATTTATTGGGATGGAGATGCCCTGCACTCATCTTCTAAAGAGAATGAGTGAGGATTAGGACCATTATTAACCTAAGGTGGAAAACATGCATTCGTAAATGATAAAACTCATCACAAACATAACATAAACTATAATAAGCACCTTAGAAAACTAAATGAAGCATCACAAATTGAAATACAAACAGATGAAACAAAACTAAACATATTTAAAATCAAAGCGTACCATTAAGAGACCAGCGCAAGCAATCTTTCCAACTCCTTGAGGTATCCTGTTCCAAGTTCATTGGATTAAAACATCAACACTTTGAGCATGAAACAAAGCAAGAATCCAAAAGCAATCGTATATAAGATCACTTACCCATATTCGGTTGGACATTTGCCACTTCGTATGGGGTCACGCGGCACATTCACATTTAACTTTCCCAATTGACATTGAACTTGCCTTATTCATATCCAACTTTCCCAAAAGACATTGAACTTGCCTTAATTCACATCCAACTTTCCCAAAAGACATTGAACTTGCCTTAATTCACATCCAAATGACATTGAACTTGCCTTAATTCACATCCAAATGACATTGAACTTGCCTTAATTCACATCCAAATGACATTGAACTTGCCTTAATCACATCCAACTTTCCCAAATGACATTGAACTTGCCTTAATTCACATTGGCCCAATGTAACCCCATTCGAAGTACCATTCGTCGATACCCACAGGGATATGTCGTGACAATAAGGCAATCCTTGCTGCCACAAGGATATGCTCAGCTCCAAAGGGGAGACAGCTGCAGAGGAGAAAAACGTTATCCAGAAACCATCAGAGCAGAAAAAGGAAACTTACAACAAAAAAATCTGAAGGCAATCCTAGCTGCCACAAGGATACGCTCAGATCCGAGACAACTGCAGAAGAGAAGAAACACTATCAAGAAATCACCAGAGCAGAAAAAGCAAAATCAGAGCAAGCAAATCTATGCAATGGCAACATGATTCATAACAGTCAACAAATAGCTAAAAAAAAAAATCACAGAGCACCCAGCACAACATTATACTAATTTAAATAAGATTCTGTTTTTACAGGCCCCAAAAAAAAAAGGAAAAAGACAATAGAGGATTAAGTGGCTGTAATATTCTGATTTGAGGGCAGTTGGGTTGCTTAGGATGATCCAGATGTGTGCAAATGTGAAGGAGATCACAGAGACTTTGGATTCGTCATTGCTGAATGCTCCTATTTGGATTTCAAACAAAGCTTCCCTATTAAAACCTTCCACCACTGGAGGTGCTTGGATGGCGGCGGAACCCGCTCCTGGCATTACCCTGCACTGTATTCAAACTGAGTAAGATCTGATGTATCAGGTCTGAACAAAGCTGGATGCACATGAAATAGTGCAGGGCTTACCGTGCATGGTGAGAAGACACAATATCTGCATACATCTGCAGTTGCAGTAATTGAACATAAATTCTGAACCTGCACACAGCTGCATGAGTGAGAAGAAATGCGATATAACGAAAACAGTTTTGATGTAAGAAAAAAAAAATTGAAAACAGATTTGATGCGTGAGTGAGAAGAGATGCAATATATCTATAAAGCCAGATCATTAAGAGAGACACACATGCGTGGCTCCAACTAAGCCCAAAAGCAGGAGAAAGGCAATAGTAGTTACTTGAAGATCACTGCACAGAAAAGGAAAAATACTTCTATTAAACAAAACTAACAAAAGGTTCCAACATTGAAACACATAAATCAGTGCAATTCTTGTTCTTACATGACCATGAGTTAAAGGTAGCTTCAAGAACAGAGCTGGAAGTACATCAGCCTCTATGAGCTGGAAGTACATCAGCCTCTATGAGCTGGAAGTACACTGCTTGAAGGTGGTTCAATGAAAGAGTTAATAGTTATCACAAAAGAGATTTCCACGAGGATTACATTAGACGGGGGGTTAGATGAAAGCTAGTTATTTTATACCTGGATTAAACCGAAAATATTGTATCTCAGGGAGCATAGGTAACAGTGTACTCAAAAGCTTCTTCTACTCCATCCACAGAGCATGCACTCTCGATCAGCACTTGCCCTGTATCAACATAATGCCAACCACCTTTTCTTTCCTACAATAGAAGAAATACTTGGGTAAATCTATGGCATGTAGAATGAACCATAAACCTAATAAAATCAGCAATGAAAAGATACCTTAAGAAAGTTAAAATCTCTAAATTTAATCCTCCAATAACTTATAATATCTGAATTGATTAGAAATGTATGGAACTTGGGCATAATTTCCTGTTGTTCTACATGAATACCCATGTAAAATGGTGACACACAAAGAAGAAAGAAAAAACCCAAGTTACCTTTGTAGGTAAAGGAGCCACAACTAATTGAAACTAGACAGTCAATGTTTGTATCAGGCCACAAAAGTTGTGCTTCTCTTATGGTAAAGATACTTAGATTGTTTGCCACTATAGCACCATCTTGCCAGCAGTATACATCTATAGAAAAGGTAAAACAAATTAAAGGTTAAAAAGCTTAAATATTCTTAAACAAAAAGTTTATTTAAGCAAGTACAATAAGAATATCATCTGAGTAGATAATATCATCATTCCATATTGGAGTAACATGATTACAAGACACCTTCCACGTTAGGGACATTTGTATCGTTACAAAATTCAAATTCCCAAGAAACTAAAAAACCTGATAGAAGAAATCCAATCAGATATATGAAACAGAAGGGGATAATAGTGTGTGTATATATTACTTTGGTCCTCAGTGTGTAAATACTTAGATGATAAATTACTTTTGTAATCATAATTATAAATAAATTTGTAAATTAGGAAAGATGGCATAATAAAGCAGGAAGTAGAAGGGAGAAACCAAATGCTAGAACAAAATAACAGACACCATTCCAAGTAGAAAAGAAAAATCTAACAATAGAAAACAAGTCTGGAAAGGGAAATACCTACCACCAGTGTGTCACCACGTGTTCGATCTGCCCGAATGAGAACAAGCCCCCAACCTAATTCGCTCCTTCCAAAGAAAAGACACACTTCCTTACCACCCATCCCCACACCTGCCGGCTGCCACGATAGTGACGAGTAGGCAGCTGTTAGGATACTGGAAAGGGTCTCCCGTCACGAACTGGCTACTATACATGAAAAAAAATAAGATTTCATTAGCAACTCAGTGGCTTAAAAGAGCCCATTTTATAGACAATCACATCAACTACTAAACAACTGTCAACATACCACCATGACTGCCACTTTCGAACTAACCAAATGTTTCAACAGATGGCGAGGACTCCCACGAAATACCTACCAGGCTACCAAACATATGGCATAAGAAAGCTGGAAGTAGAACATAAAAACGAGAGACCACAACAAAATAACTTAAACCATTCGGAAAAGAAAGGAACATCTAGCAAAAGAAATGAAGTCTGGAAAGAGAAATACCGGAGACCAGTGTGTCACCACTGCATACCTACCCGCCACTGTCACCCTTGCCCGCTAGGCTCAACACTCAGGCGAGAAGCACACCCCGAACTAATCCCACCCCCCATATTCAATCTGCCTGAGTACGAGCAAACCCCCAACCTAATTCGCTCCTTTGAAAGAAAAACACAGTTCCTTACCACCCATTCCCCCACCTGCCACCCAACCTCCCATCACGAACCAGCTGCTGCACATGAAGAATTAGAATTCATCAGTAACTCAGTGGTTTAAAAGCTTAACAAATCAGAAGTGAAAACTTTCAAAACAAAGCACTTAGAGAATAAACTGCCCATTTCAAGGACAATCACATCAACCAACCAATTCCAAAGATGAGGAAAAAGATCACCCAATACTACTCAAAACATTTTACCAACAAACCTGGTAGCCATATCACAAAACATGTAAGTATCATGACAAGGAAGAAAAGAGGAATCACACAGAAAACATAGCAATTATTTAAACAGCTTCCAAATGCAATAAGAATATTTGGCACATTCTGCAAGTGGGAAACATTTTAATGTAATATTTCTCTTCAAACATTGCATTTACATTTTTCACAACTGAAAATGACCAACCCAAATACACCGAAAACATGTGATCAATAAAGAGTGTAAACAATAACCATTTTAAATTCTTAGGTAAAAGCTGTAAAGGAAACAAGTTCAAAAACGCCCTAGCATTATAACAAAAGAAAAAGAAAATTCTAACATTTTAAGAAATCAGATGGCCTTGTTAACAAGAAATCAGTAATCAAATGAAACTAAATACACGATCGAATTAGGTGCAAAATACTTCAAACCCCCAAAAAATTCAAAGAGAGAAGGAGAAAACTTACATTCACAAGTTCGCAGACAATCTCCATCGAGCTTCGACGGCATATTATAAGCTTCTTGGCTCTGTCGAAGGCTTCAAAGCTACTTAAAGAATGTTAGACGAGAGCGAACCGAAAGATGGAAATCTGAGATGGAATAAGCGAGGAAACAAATCTGAACAAGAAAGTTATCACTTATCAGGAAAAAGAAAAGAGCAAACAGAAAAGAAAGGCAAAACGAAATAGTAATAATAATAATAATTAAATTTATTTTTTAATGGGTCCATACTCCATACGAATCCCGTTTTATGTCCTGCCCAAACCCAAAACGGTAAGTGCAAAGTAAGATGTCAAGCAGTCCGAGTTCAAGGTAAGAATCATTCTCGTTAAGACGGGATAAATAATCTGTGCATAGATACACACAGCATCTAAGATTTAACAAGTACCAAAGCAATGTTGATCTTGGTTTGCATCATAGTTTGTGGCAAACATCAATATCTGTTCAGCACTAGTTAAAGACAGCAAAATGGGTATACTATACACGTTTTCACATGTACCTCCTCAAAGGACCAATCATCAACTTGGTCATTATTATCATCACCACTACTTGGAGACCGAATCAATCTTTCTATCATGCCAGTAAACTTCTTTAGAATCACCAAAAATGGCTAGTTCTATCCATCCTCTATGCCCATGGGTCCATGCATCATCTCATCAGTTCTGCACGAAAGCATAGCTCAGGTTGGATGACATGAAAGATGGAATGAACACTAGGAAAAGCATTAGAGCAGAATGAAGAGTAATAACATGAAAAATGAAAAGATGGTGAATAAAGGAAAATCACACAGGAAATCAAATTAACTAACCTAAAAAATGCTCAGAACTGATGTCCCTATGTCCCCAGCTGCTTATGCTTCATGCTTGAGAACCTGCTGGTGAAGATACTTGGCACAGAACTCACACCCACCTTCCCTGCAAGTATGAATTTGTATTAGCCATTAACAGGAAAAGTAATCATATTTCAATAGCTTGACGGTTTCTACAGTGACCTATGAAACTAACCACTTAGCATTGAAAGAGTGGCAGTTTCAAAGAGCAAACTGAAAAACCTTTAAAGAGAGAAAAATTTCAATTCCCTAAGCATTCACCAACACAAAGTCAAACCCCTAAGCAACTCAAAAGAATCATCACTGTGGAAAAGACTTCAAGATTCTTAAGTCGGTTCAAAGTGAAAAAAAGAGGGGGGG